>JAPYYA010004999.1:0-11221 GCA_028533165.1 Leontopithecus rosalia | reverse complement strand
AGCTGGCTGTTTTGCCCATTAGTTGATGCAGATTCTTCATTTTATTGATGCTCTTTAGCATTTGGTATGTTTTTGGAATGGCTGGTACTGGTTGTTCCTTTCTATGTGTAGTGCCTCTTTCAGGAGCTCTTGTAAAGCAGGCCTGGTGGTGACAAACTCTCTGAGTACTTGCTTGTTTGCAAAGGATTTTATTTTTCTTTCACTTGTGAAGCTCAGTTTGGCTGGATATGTAATTCTGGGTTGAAAGTTCTTTTCTTTAAGGATGTTGAATATTGGCCTCCACTCTCTTCTGGCTTGTAGAGTTTCTGCCGAGAGATCTGCTGTGAGTCTGAAGGGCTTCCCTTTGTGGGTGACCTGACCTTTCTCTCTGTCTGTCCTTAGTATTTTCTCCTTCATTTCAACCCTGGTGAATCTGACGATTATGTGCCTCGGTGTTGCTCTTCTTGCGGAATATCTTTGTGGTGTTCTCTGTATTTCTTGGACTTAAGTATTGGCCTGCCTTGCTAGGTTGGGGAAATTCTCCCGGATAATATCCTGAAGAGTATTTTCCAGCTTGAATTCATTCTCTTCATCACATTCTGGTACACCTATCAAACGTAGGTTAGGTCTCTTCACATAGTCCCACATTTCTTAGAGACTTTGTTCATTCCTTTTTGTACTTTTTTTCTCTAATCTTGGTTTCTCGTTTTATTTCATTGAGTTGATCTTTGCCTTCTGATATTCTTTCTTCTGCTTGGTCAATTAGGCTTTTGAAACTTGTGCATGCTTCACGAAATTCTTGTGTTGTGTTTTTTAGCTCCTTCAATTTATTCATATTCCTCTCTAAGTTGTCCATTCTTGTTATCATTTCCTCGAATCTTTTTTCAAATCTTTTTCAAGGTTTTTAGTTTCTTTGCATTGATTTAGAACATGTTCTTTCAGCTCACCGAAGTTTCTCATTATCCACCTTCTGAAGTCTGATTCCGTAATTTTGTCACTCTCATTCTTCATCCAGCTTTGTTCTCTTGCTGGTGAGGAGTTTTGGTCTTTTGTAGGAAGTGAGGTATTTTGGTTTTGGGTGTTTTCCTCCTTTTTTGCTGGTTTCTTCCCATCTTTGTTGGTTTATCCCGCAAAGTTGTCTGAGTAGTTGCTGACTTTTCGTTTGGGTCTCTCAGTGGACGCCCATATTGTTGATGATGAAGTATTTCTGTTGCTTAGTTTTGCTTCTAACAGTCTAGCCCCTCTGCTATATGACTGCTCAGGTCCACTCCAGGTCCTGCTTGTCTGGGGTACACCTGTAGCAGCTGCGGAACAGTGAGGGATGCTACCAGTTTCTTCTTCTGCTATCTTTGTCCCTGAATGATACCCACCAAATGTCAGTCTAATCAGTCCCTTTTGAGGTGACTCTTTGGATATACAGGGGTCAGGGAGCTGCTTGAGGAGACGGTCTGTACTTTATTGGAGCTCAAGTGCTGAGCTGTGAGCTCCTTTTTTCATTCAGGGCTGTTAGGCTGGTACGTTTAAGTCTGCTGCAGCAGAACTCATAAAACACCTTTTTTTCCTCAGATGCTGTGTCTCGGGGAGTTAGGGCTTTCTTTATGAGTATCCATTGTACTGTCCTTCCCAGCTAGGAGGCAGTCTAATCACTATTTGCCTGCTGAATCTCTGCTCTGCTGCTGTGGGCTCCGCCCTGCTGTCGTGGGCTCTGCCCTGTTGCCGTGGGCTCTGCCCTGCTGTCCTGGGTTCTGTTCTGTTGCCTCTGTATTGACAGAGTCTCTCTGTTATGGTGAGTTGCCTCGGCAATGGCAGGCTACGTCACCAATGGAAGTACACCTCCATAGGGGCGGGATGCCTCGGCGATGGCAGATGCCCCTCCTGCACTGAGCTGCACTGTCCCCGGGCTCAGCTGTGTTGGCAGTGAAACTCTCAACCGCAGTTGTATCGAATCACCGCCCTGCTTGTCCCTGTGGGGGTGGGACCCACCAAGCCTAATCACCTGGCTCACTTCCTCAGAGGCCTTTTTTTTTTCCCTAAGTTGAATGGTTGACTCTCTCCCAGGTATTTCAGTCGCCTGCTGATAGGGCACCGAGATCTGTGTGATTTCCCATGCAGCAACCCACTGTGCCAGCTCAAATGTCGCCTCCTGGGAATCTCCTGGTTTGGCTCACTGTCCAAGTCCCATTCAATCAGATGGATATGCTAATCTGCCCTCCCAAATCTCAGATTGCCGGTTTATCAGGGCACCCAGACCAGTGCACCTTGTGCAGAATGCCGCTGCGCTGGTGTGCTGGCCAAAATGGCAGCACTGGCCAAAACAGCTGCACCGGCATCCTGTGTCTCTCCTACACTTGGGTATTTCCCCATTCTGTGGGCAACAAAGATCCATCTGGAAATGCGGCCTAGACTCACCATCTGCGCCTTCACTAAGAGCTGCAATCCTGAGCTGCTCCTACCCCTCCATCTTCATGAATTTCTTCAAAAAGGAGTGGATATTCTAACATAAGACAAAATAGAATTTAAGATGAAAGTTAATAGAGACAAAGAACATTTTATAATATTCTGTATATTTCTAATATTTACTATAAACACGATCTGTGCTCCTTGAGTTACTCAAATATTTGTTTCCATGGTGTAGTCAACATATCATGTTAACTCATGAAATCAAAGTTTGTAATAAAAAATCTCTCCATTCGTTCTTAACTTTTTCAATTTTAATTCGTTTAAGATTTACTTCTGAATCCTCTTAGAGTGTGATAGATACCATAAGAATCTGATTAATGCTGAAATTAATATAATCATTACTTTCTGACTTTTGCATGTTTGCACACCTTTTAGTATATCCAAGTTATCAGAGTATATATTTTTAACAATAGCATTACATTTTTTTTTACCACGTTTAGTTGGTAGTCATTTATTTTTGTAGTTATTTATCATCCCTGGGGCTTTTCTTATTTTAAAATATCTTTCTTCAACTTGTGTTTGAGATTTTGCCTTTTTTGCCATCATATTTTTTATTTAATTGAGACAGATCTATTTTCTTATATATTATGCTAATACATTAATTTAAATTCTGTTGTCATTTTCTCAGAATTTATAATCATCAGCTACTTTGAGAAGAATTTTAAAAGAAAGTAAAAGAAGAAGAAAGAAAGAGAAATTTGGCCCTGGACATGTTTCTCGTAGGTACCATTTTATCTGTCCCTTAGTATCTATTATTATCATAT
Organism: Leontopithecus rosalia; assembly: GCA_028533165.1. Taxonomy (NCBI): domain Eukaryota; kingdom Metazoa; phylum Chordata; class Mammalia; order Primates; family Cebidae; genus Leontopithecus; species Leontopithecus rosalia. Next base: position 8,018 of record JAPYYA010004999.1, on the reverse strand, counting down.
TAATATTATTATTTTTGATTTAGTGAAAGATTAACATATTCTTAGGTTTTTCATTTATTCCTTTCCCATTTACTTCTCAAACTTGAGCTGACATATTTCTCATTCCTCCATCAAAAAAACAAACAAAATCTCTACCAATCCAAAAATAAAAACTGGGTAATTCTCTCTTTCTTTCATGATCTTTCAGCAGCATATGGCAGATTGATTCTTTTCTTAACTAGCTTTCCTCATGCTTCTATAACAGTTTATTGTTGTTGATTATTTTGGAGGCTACCTATTATCTGCCTATATTTTATTAATATTTCCCCAAAGGTCTTCCTGGTCCCACTTGCTAAGCTCCTAGTGTGATTTCATAAACTATTGTCACTTCTGTTGTACGAGTATAAAGTATTGAGATAATAGAGAGTCATGGTTAAGAGTACAACTCTAGAATAAGATTTGCTGATTTCAAATCCAAACTCTGTGCATGTCAAGTTAATCTTGATATGCATAAATTGCCCCTTCAGTGTAAGAGGAAACATAATAGTAACAATCTCAGGTTTGTTATGAAGATTACATTAATATATGTAAATAGTTTTTTAAATTCCTTGTGTGTAATAAAATAACATAAATATTAGATCATATTGAAACTACTACTTTTTATGTTGGTAAAATTCATATATCTCTCTGTATTAGTCCATTTTCATGTTGCTGATAAAGACATATTTGAGACTGGGAAGAAAGAGTGGTTTAATGAACTTACAGTTCCACATGACTGAGGAGGCTTCACAATCATGGTGAAAGGCAAGGAGGAGCAAGTCCCATCTTACAGGGATGGCAGCAGGCAAAAAGAGAGAGCTGGTGCAGGGGAACTCCTTCTTTTAAAACCATCAGATCCCATGAGTCTTATTCACTATCAAGAGAACAGCTTGGGAAAGACCTGCCTGCATGATTCAATTACCTCTCACTGGGTCCCTCCCCCAACATGTGGGAATTCAAGATGAGATTTGGGTAGGGACACAGCCAAATAATATCACTCTCTATCTTAAATTTTATCTTGAGATTTTTTTTATTTTCTTATAATCATTCTATTTTTAATGCACAAATATAGTCTATATTATAAAACACTTAAAACAATGTAACATATAAGAATTATCTGTCTCAGCATTTAATATTTCTGTCAGCTGTATGATGCATACTCCCAGTCAAAAATCAGAGATTCATAACTTCATTTTTAAATGGGTAAACAGTGTTTTTTTATGTGGTATACTGCATTTTAATTAATCTTCTACACTTGGACATTTGTATTGTAATCCAGTGAATTTCTGTAATAATACATTATTAATTTAAAAAGTATTTGTGGAATATTAATGGTAAGAAAATTGATAGACTAAAGAGCTGTTCAATGGCTTACTGTTCAAGAATGTAGTTTGCAATTTAGACCTCAGTGACCAAGACTACTACTACAATGGCTGCACAGTTGTGGAGACTAAAGATATTGGTTTAGAGGCCAGCACTACTATTGAATATGTGCTTAAAGGTCGAACCCCCAATTGCCTTTGGTCTTAGAATTACTTGTAGCCATTATGCCCTTCCTGCAAGAATATAATGTAAAGTGGGATATAATAACAATTATTTTAGTTTGTTTTGGACAGCAAAGTACCTAGAAAGACAAGAATCAGCCATAAAACATGAATGTTTCAAAGATCTGTGCAAACTTCTGGCAAGGACATTTACTGTCTTCAAAGATGAACTGGTGAATCAGGTAAATAGAGAAATTCAAAGAAAATTCTCAATACAACTTTCTAAATTAGGTTTTTGAGAGTTGTTAAGGCATGACAGAGGCTTGCAGTACTGAACTAGCCAGTTTTCATAAAGTAGGCACTGATATTTTTAAAGTAAGAAGGCCAATGTTACTTATTTTTGTTGCGGCTGCAAGGCAGATGCCTCAGCTAGAATGAATACCTTGGGCAATTGCAGAATTTCAATGGCAGTGGCAAGATACTGAACATGGTTTAATAGTGACTAAATATGATTCATTGAGCTAATTCTTAAGATAAGCTTGAATGTACAGTTAACAGATATAAAACCGTCCTTTTTTCTTCCCCTCCTCAGCTTACTCAATAGAAAGACAAAGAGGATGAAGTAATTTATGGTAGTCCACTTACACTTACTAAAAAGTAAATATATTTTCTCTTTCTTAGTAACATTTTCTTTTCTTTAGCTTACTTTTTTTGTAAAAATACAGCATACTATATATATATATATATGTATATATATAACATACAAAATATGTGTTAATCAACTGCTTATATTATCGGTGGGGCTTCCAGGCAACAGTAGGCTATTAGTAAAGTTTTTGAGGAATCAGAAGTTACATGCAGATTTTCTACTGTGTAGAGTTCAACACATCTAACACTAACTGTTCTAGGGTCAACTGCAATTACTTTTCTCCTTGATTACTTGCCAGGAAACATATTGGCTCTAAGGATTGAAATGTAAATAAGATATGGTCTGATGTCTCAGAACTCACAATCTAATGGCAGATGTGGACATAAAAACAATTAATAGTATTTTCCAATTAGAAAAAGAAAAATGGCATTTCAGAATATAAGAATCCTGTGCACAAAAGCACAGTGGTGAGACTGTGTTTTGATATATTTGGTAACTGGACAGACATGTTAGCATTCTAGAAATAAATACTAACAAAATCAAACAACTCTGAAAAAAAAAAGAAATAACAAAAAGCCCTAACATTCCATCTTTGACAATCCCCTCTCCTTAGGCAAGCACAAATGCTCAGTGAGAAGACAGTATTCAAAGTTCTCTTCTTCCTTCTGGAATATTTTCTCAAGTTATTATATTAGTATAATTCCTGGTAATTCCCTCATATTGCAAGAATTATGTATTACTATGTGAAGACTTTTTAAAAAGTTTACAACATATCTTACCAGTAAATTACTTACACTATAGCAATTTTGCTATTTGATTGTGTATTTGGGCAACACTGAAAATATTTAAGTTTGTGTCTTTATTGACTTTTGATATAAAATGCTTGTACTGTGAGATGCATAGAACATTTTGCAGCTCTTCACCTAACTCTCAGTCATTCGTGTTTCTCCCTAAATGTGACTTTCCATGGCACGCCTTCCCTGACCTCTTAGACTGTTTTTACTCCCAGATTATACTATTTTCATGTCATCATATGAATCATACTTTACAATAATTCTTTATGAGATTGTCTCTCTCACTCTAAAGTATAACCAGGGAACCATATCCTTTTTATTTACCTTTGTATACCCCGAATTCAGCACCTGCGCTCTCACATCAACTAAAACCATTAAGTGATAGAGTCTATTAATCAGCCATGGCCTTAAAAGTAGTTTTTCCTGAGACTAATGATACATGACAGTAATATGACTGAAGTTGACACATATTTGAAGAATAGTAGAGTTTAACCAGCACAGTCTATTTTATGAGAACACAACAAAAACAAATCTGCATATTTGAATATCAAATTCAGTGTTTTTAGCAGGATATTCAAGGTAACTGAGCTAATCAGTCACAGAAAGGTCCGTCTTACTGTTTGGGCAATGTAACAAGGGATACAAGTAGTGACATTTCGAAATTGATTGAATCAGGGAGTAGAATGTTATTCACTGGCTATGATTCTGTCCTGGCAGGAGAATAAACTCGCTAACTTGACCACCATCAGAATACTATATGGTTTGAAGAAATCTACATTATAATACATAATTTTTAATCTTTATGATATATCATTTTCCTAAAACATTAAGGTACAGATGTAAATAGACATGAATTGAAATATCTTCCTTCAGCCTCTACCTCACAACCCCAAGTTACTACCCTTCCCTGAAGTAGCTACTGTAAATCATTTGTACTGTGTTCACAAAATTATTTAAATATATTTGCATGTGTGCAGAGTACATTTTTATATCACTGACATAGATTTAATGCCTTACATATTAAATAAGTGTGTTGTATATTTTACGGTATATATGTCTATAATTTAACCATTTTCCTATTATTCAATCTTTTGGTTACCTAAAGATTTTAGCAGTTATAAAAAATGCCAGAGTAAACAATTTTTAAGTACAGATATCTTTGTACAAAAGACATAGATTTCTTTTAGATACTGTGTGTTTAAATTTTGCTAAAATTATTTTAAAATGCCTTTCCTTTCCAGAGTCTCATCACTTGAACATTGATGTACATATTCTGCCACACTTCATCAATTTGAAAATGATTAATCTTTCAGGGAGGCTAAAATGCCTCATTTTAATTTTGTATGTCCATAATTATGAATATAATTGAGGGTTTTTTATACATTTCTTATTTCTTCTTTTACTAACAACCTGTTCATAACCTTTGCCTATTTTTCTATTGTTTTCTTCTCATTGATTTAAAGAAGCTTTTAAAATATATGATGGATATGATTTGTTAGAGGCATTGCAAATGTTTTCTCTCAGTTTGTTACTTTTTCATAACTTTGTCAAGGTGTCTTTTATTATGTAGCTTGTAAATTTTTTCTTCATAATTCTGACAAGTTTTAAGAAAACCATTCCTACCTACGAGACAGCCTAACATTTAGGCTATAATTTTCTTTTTAGATTTACTACAGATTCTTTTAAAAAATTTGATTACTCCTGGATGTTCAGTAAAAACAAGAAAGCCTATCTTATATTTTTTAATGCAAGAATTCACCTATATTTTTATAGTACTTGATTGGATTTTCTTTGGATTTCAATATTTGATTTATTTGGTAATTTATTTGTATGTCTGCAGTGAATAATGAATTAATTTTACTTTTACATGGTTATCCAGTGCATTAACCTTATTTATTAAAAATCTGTCCCATTCACAGAAATGGGAGATATCCCCTTAATCATATGTTTATCTTCTGAGTTGTATCATATTACATATTTATTTCTGAACTTTCTATTTCATTTCATTGGTTTGTCCACTCATGCACCAGTGCCACACTGTTTTAATTATAAAGGCTTTATAGTATGTTTAACATATGATTGAGTGAATTCCTCCACCATAGCCTTTCTTTTCAATATTTTCCTAGCTATTTGTGCACATTTATTTTTCCTATATCAATTTTAATATTAACTCATCTAGCTTCAGAATAAAAGCAAATTAGTATTTAGCTGGGAACACATTACATGCATAGATTTAGGGAACATTAACTTATTTATAATTTTGTGATACCCTGTTTATAAACAAGCAGTGTCTACTTATTCAGTTCAATTTTTTTTTAAGACAGGATCTCACTCTGTTGCTAAGGCTGGAATGCAGTGTCATGATCTTGGCTCACTGCACCTGTCACCTTCTGGGTTCAAGTGATTCTTGTGCCTCAGCTTCCCAAGTAGCTGGACTATGGTCATGCACCACCACACCTGGCTAATTTTTGTACTTTCAGTAGAGATAGGGTTTTACCATGTTGGTCAGGCTGGTCTCAAATTCCTGGCCTCAAGTTATCTTTCTACCTTGGCTTCCCAAAGTGCTGGGTCAACTAAATTTCTGTGCTTTTTGGAAATATTTTATAACTTTTTATATAAGTTTTAAACATTTTTATTCTATATTTTTCCTGTAAAATAAGTTTTCCCTTACATTGTAATTTTAAACTGGTTATTATTTGTATACATGATGCTAATGTTTTATTTGTTAAGAGTTTTCAGATATACTATCATGTCAGTAACATATTTATGTCAATATAATAAGACAAATTAGCCAATACAGTTACATAAGAGAAAACAAAAGAAATACAGTAAAACTATAAGCATATTGTAGTTTTATATATTACATATGCTTCAACTTAAATAAGATTCTAGATTCTTGGAGATATGCACAAGTTGCAGAAGCAGCAATTTATTCTATTTTCTTGAAAAGTTTTTTTTTAAGAAATGTAGAAATATTCAATTTTGTCAAATGGTTTTTAACTCTATAGAAATAATAATACAATGTTTTTATTATTAGTCTTATTATATTGTGATAATACACAGTATTAAACTGTGCTTAGATTCATGGTATAAATTCTACATAGTCATACTCTATTTTTTACTTAATGTGATATTCAAGTCAAATAGATAAAATTTATTTTGGATTATTTTCTCAATACTCATAAGCAATACTGTTCTGTAATCTTGTTTTTGTGCTATCTTTGTCAGATTTGAGTATTGACATTGCTCTAGAGTCATAAAAATAATTATAATTTATTTCTTTTTAATACTATGTAAAAATTTATTGAGCATTTGAAATGTCTGACCTCAAAAAATTTAAATTTATATTGACTCCAATGGGCCTGTGCTTTTCTGTTAGCTGTATCCAGGATGAAATTCTCTGCTTCATCTGTCAGAGGTGCTCTTTCTTTTATATACTTTCAACTTCGGTAACCTGTATTTTCTTAAGAAATTATGTATTTCGAGAATGACGGAGGATGGTGGGATAGGAGCAGCTCAGGATTGCAGCTCTCAGTGAAGGCACAGATGGTGAGTCCAGGTCGCATTTCCAGATGGATATTTGTTACCCACAGAATGCGGAAATTCCCAGGTGTAGGAGAGACACAGGACGCCATGCAGCTGTTTTGGCTGGCGCTGCCATTTCGGCCAGTGCCACAGCGCAGCGAAACTCCGCACAAGGCGCACTGGTCTGGGTGCCCTGATAAACCAGCAATCTGAGATTCGGGAGGGCAGATTAGCATATCCATCTGATTGAATGGGACTTGGACACTGAGCCAGATCAGGAGATTCTCAGGAGGCGACATTTGATCTGGTGCAGTGGGTCACTGCATGTGAAATCACACAGATCCTGGTGCCCTAGCAGCAGGAGATTGAAATACCTGGGAAAGAGACAACCATACAACTCAGAAAAAAAAAAGGGCTCTGATGCAGCGAGCCAGGTGATCAGGCTCGGCGTGTCCCACCCCCACAGGGACAAGCAGGGCGGTGATTTGATATGCCCAGGGTGGAGAGTTTCACTGCAGACACAACTGAGCCCGGGATGGTGCAGCTCAGTGGGGGAGAGGCGTCTGCCATCGCTGAGGCACTACACCCCTATGGAGGTATACTCCCATTGCTGACATAGCCTGCTGTTACCGAGGCAACCCGCCATAACAGAGACACTCTGCCAATACAGAGGCAACAGAGCAGAGCACACAACAGCAGGGCAGAGCTCACAGCAATAGGGCGAAGCCCACAGCAACAGGGCAGAGCCCACGACAGCATGGTGAAGCCCAGGACAGCACAGCGGAGCCCACAGCAGCAGGGCAAAGCCTCAGCAGGTAAATAGTGACTAGACTGCCTCCTAGCTGGGCAGGACAGTGCAATGGACATTCATAAAGAAAACCCTAAATCCCTGAGACAGAGCACCTGAGGAAAAACAGGGGTTTTATGAGTTCTGCAGCAGCAGACCTAAACATCCCAGCCTAACAGCCCTGAATGAAAAAAGGAGCCCACAGCTCAGCACTAGAGCTCCAGTAAGGTACGGACTGTCTCCTCAAGCAGCTCCCTGACCCCTGTATATCCAAAGAGTCACCTCAAAAAGGACTGATCAGACTGACATTTGGTGGGCATCATTTTGGGACAAAGACAGCAGAAGAAGAAACTGGAAGCAACCCTCACTGTTCTGCAGCTGCTACAGGTGTACCCCAGACAAGCAGGGCCTGGAGTGGACCTCAGCAGTCATACAGCAGAGGGGCTAGAATGTTAGAAGGAAAACTAAGCAACAGAAATACTATATCATCAACAATCTGGGCATCCACTCAGAGACCCAATCAAAAAGTCAGAAATTACTCAGACGACAGGTGGATACACCACAAAGATGGGAAGAAACCAGCGCAAAAAGGAGGAAGACACCCAAAACCAAAACACCTCGCTTCCTACAAAAGAACAAAACTCCTCACAAGCAAGGGAACAAAGCTGGACGGAGAATGAGGGTGATGAAATGACTGAATCAGACTTCAGAAGGTGGGTAATGAGAAACTACTGTGAGCTAAAAGAACATGTTCTAAATCA
>JAPYYA010004998.1:0-11221 GCA_028533165.1 Leontopithecus rosalia | reverse complement strand
TAGCAAATTGACACAAGAACAAAAAAGGAAACACCGTATATACTCACTCATAGGCGGGTGATGAACAATGGGAACACATGGACATAGGGAAGGGAGCACCACACACTGAGGTCTATTGGGGGAAATAGGGGAGGGACAGGAGGGGGGGAGCAGGGGAGGGATGGCATGGGGAGAAATGCCAAATATGGGTGAGGGGGCCGAAGGCAGCAAAACACACTACCACGTGTGTACCTATGCAACTATCTTGCATGTTCTGCACATGTACCCCAAAACCTAAAATGCAATAAAAATTAAAAAAATAAAATCTGTCACTGACACCTCCAAGATCGTTGGATATTGTGGGTGCAATTTTGGAGGCCGAAGTAAGCAAATCACTTGAGTTCACGAGTTTGAGCCCAGCCTTGGTAGCGAGCTGCAGTGCATTGGCCTGACCACAACTTACCACAGCCTCCACCTCCAGAGCCAAGAAATCCTCCCACCTCAATGTCTGAGGGAACAGGGACTACAGATGCGTGCCATCACAGCTAGGTAACTTTTTAATAGATTAATTTTTTAGTAGAGACAGACTCTCTCTGTGTTGCCAGGGCTGGCCTCAAACTCCTGGCCTCAAGCAGTTCTCTCACCAAAGCCTCCCAAAATGTTGGGATTATAGGTGTTAGTTGATTAGCCAGAATGAGCTGCCCTATTTTATTTTTTTACTTTATTTTTTTCTCTTTCTGTCTTCTTTCTTCTTCCTTCCCTTATTTTCTCTCTCTATTTCATTCTTTCTTTACTTTTATTTTCTTTACTCCCTTTCTCACTTTCTTCCTTTTTCTTTCACTTCTCATTCTCCATCTTTGTTTTCTTTTAATTATTTTTATTTTTTTAACTGCATTTTAGGTTTTCGGGTACATGTGAAGAACATGCAAGATAGCTGCATAGGTACACATATGGCAGTGTGATTTGCTCCCTTCCTCTCCTTCACCTATATCTGGCATTTCTCCCCATGCTATCTCTCCCCAACTCCTCCCACCTGCTGTCCCTCCCCTATTTCCCCCAACAGACCCCAATGTGTAGTACTCCCCTCGCTGTGTCCATGTGTTCTCCTTGTTCAACACTCGCCTATGAGTAAGAACATGTGGTATCTCATTTTCTGTTTTTGTGTCAGTTTGCTGAGACTGATGGTCTCCAGGTTCATCCATGTCAATACAAAAAACACGAACACAACTTTTTTGATTGCTGCATTATGTTCCATGGAGCATACATGCCACATTTTCTAGATATTTCTCTTTATAGCCTATACTCCCATTCTCTCTGGAATGTCCAAACAGACCTCTTAGAAAAAACATGTTTCTAACTCGTTGAAACTAAAAATAAATTCAACCCTCTTAGTTGAACGAAGACAAACCAGGGCAGTTTGAAAGAAACGTTTGTTTTGTGCTTTAGACACAGTCTTACTGCTGTTTTTTATATGCTGGGATTTGGCTAAAAATGTATATTTTTAGATTCTTTACAGAAAGTTTCAAAACTGCTGCATAGACACATCAGTTTTACTCTGTAAGTTGAATGCACACATTGCCAACCATTCTGTTAGATAGCTCCGTTTTTGTTTTAGAACCAGATATTTCTCATTACAGCAGATATTTCCATTGACTCTGGAATGTCCAAATGCAGCTCCTAGAAGAAATGTGTTTCTAAATTGCTTAATCTAAACATAGATTTAACTCTCATAGTTGAACGAGTGCAGCAGGGCAGTTGGACAGAAACGTTTGTTTTGTGTTTTAAACGCAGTCTTAATGCTATTTCTTATAGGTTGGGATTTTGCTGGAAATGATTGTTGTTAGATTCTCCACAGAAACAGTTTCAAAACTGCCGCATACACACATCAGTTTAACTCGGTAAGCTGAATGCACACATTGACAACCATTCTGTTAGATAGCTCTGTTTTCGTTTTAGAACAAGATTTTTCTAATTACAGCATATGCTCCCATTCAATCTGGAATTTTCAAACGCAGCTCCTAGAAAAAACATGTTTTTAACTCCCTGAATCTAAACATAGATTAAACACTCTAAGTTGAACAAACACACAGCAGAGCAGTTTGAAACAGACGTTTGTTTTGTGTTTTAGACGCAGTCTTATTGCTATTTCTTATATATGCTGGGATTTGGCTGGAAGTGTCTGTTTTGAGATCTCCACAGAAAGGGTTTCCAAACTGCTGCAAACACACATCAGTTTAACTCTGTAAGTTGAATGAACACATCTACATCCATTCTGTTATATAGTTCCATTTTGTTTTAGAACCAGATATTTTTCATTACAGTGTATACTCCCATTCATTCTGGAATGTCCAAACACAGCTCCTAGAAGAAACGTGTTTCTAACTCGCTGAATTTCAATATAGATATAACTTTCTTAATTGAACGAACACACAGCAGAACAGTTTGAAAGATACGTTTGTTTTCTGTTTTACACGCAGTCTTACTGCTATTTCTTATATATGCCGGAATTTGGCTGGAAATATCCTTTTTTGCATTCTCCACAGAAAGGGTTCCTAAACTGCTACATACAAACATGAGCTTAAACATGTAAGTTGAATGCACACATTGACAACCATTCTGTTAGATAGCTCCGTGTTCGTTTTAGAACCAGATATTTCTCATTATAGCATATACTCTCATTCACTCTGGAATTTCCAAGGGCAGCTCCTTGAAGAAAAGTGTTTCTAACACGCTGAATCTAAACATATATTAAACCATCTTAGATGAACAAACACAGCAGATAAATTTGAAAGATACGTTTGTTTGGTGTTTTGGATGCAGTCTTACTGCTGTTTTTTATATATGCTGGGATTTGGCTTAAAATGTCTCTTTTTAGATTTTTCACAGAAAGGGTTTCCAAACTGCTGCATACCCACATCAGTTTAACTCTGGAAGTTGAATGCACACATTGACAACCATTGTTAGATAGCTCCTTTTTTGCTTTAGAACTAGATATTTCTCATTACAGCATATACTCCAAATCACTCTGGAATTTCCAAACGCAGCTCCTAGAAGAATCATGTTTCAAGTCGCTGAATCTCAACATAGTTTCAACTCTTTTAGTTGAATGAACACACAGCACAAAAGTTTGAAAGATACGTTTGTTTTGTGTTTTAGATGCAGTCTTACTGCTTTTTTCTTATCTATGCTGGAATTTGGCTGCAAATGTCCGTTTTTAGATTCTCCACATAAAGCGTTTCCAAACTTCGGCATACACACATGAGTTCAACTTTGTAAGTTGAATGCACACATTGACAACCATTCTGTTAGATAGCTCCATTTTTGTTTTAGAACCAGATATTTCTCATTACAGCCTATAATCCCATTCACTCTGGAATGTCAACACGCAGCTCCAGGAAGAAACGTGTTTCTAACTTGCAGATTCTAAACATAGATTCAACTCTCTTAGTTGAATGAACACACAGCAGAGCAGTTTGAAAGGTACGTTTGTCTTGTGTATTAGATGAAGTCTTACTGCTATTTCTTATATATGCTGGGATTTGGCTGGAGATGTCCGTTTTTATATTCTCCACAAAAAAGGGTTTCCAACCTGCTGCATGCACATATCAGTTTGACTACCTAAGTTAATAACACACATTGACAACCATTTTGTTAGATCGCTTTGTTTCTGTTTTAGAACCAGATATTTCTCATTACAGCATATACTCTCATTCATTCTGGAATGTCCAAACACAGCTCCTAAAGAACCGTATTTCTAATTCACTGAATCTAAACATAGATTCAACTCTCAGTTGAACGAACAAAGCAGAGCAGTTTGAAAGATACGTTTGTTTTGTTTTTTTATATGCAGTCTTACTGCTATTTCTTATTTATGCTGGGATTTGGCTGAAAATATTTGTTTTTATATTCTTTACAGACAGAGTTTCCAACCTGCTACATACACATGTAAGTTTAACTCTGTAAGTTGAATATACAAGTAGGCAACCGTTCTGTTAGATAGCTCCAGTTTTGTTTTATAACCAGATATTTCTCATTACAGCATATACTCCCATTCACTCTAGAATGTTCAAACGCAGCTCCTAGAAAAAAAGTGTTTCTATCTTGCTGAATCTAAACATAGATTAAGCACTCTTAGTTGAACAACCACACAACAGAGCAGTTTGAAAAATAAGTTTGTTTTGAGTTTTAGACTCAGTCTTATTGCTATTTCTTATATATGCTAGGATTTTGCTGGAAATATCCATTTTGAGATTATCCACAGAAAGGGTTTCCAAACTGCCACATACACACATCAGTTTAACTCTGTAAGTTGAATGCACACATTGACAAACATTCTGTTAAATAGCTCCATTTTTGTTTGAGAACCAGATATTTCTCATTACAGTGTATATTCAAATTCACTCTGGAATGTCCAAACTCAATTCCTAGAAGAAACGTGTTTCTAAGTCGGTGAATCTAAACGTAGATTCAACGCCCTTAGTTGAATAAAACCACAGCAGAGCAGTTTGAAAGATAAGTTTGTTTTCTGTTTCAGACTCAGTCTTACTGCTCTTTCTTATATATGCTGGGATCTGGCTGGAAATGTTTGTTTTTAGATTCTCCACAGAAAGAATCCTGCATACACATAACAGTTTAACTCTGTAAGTTGAATGTACACATTGACAACCATTTTGTTAGATAACTCTGTTTTTGATATATAACCAAATATTTCTAAAAAGAGCATGCACGCCCATTCACTCTGCAATGTCCAAACGCACCTCCTAGAAGAAGTGTTTTTAATCCCCTGAATCTAAACATAGTTTTAACTCTCTTAGTTAAATGAACACACAGCAGAGCAATTTGAAAAATACCTTCGTTTTGTGCTTCAGACGCAGTCTTACTGCTATTTCTCATAGATGTTGGGATTTGGCTGGAAATGTCCGTTTCTAGATTCTCCACAGAAAGGGTTTCCAAACTGCTGCATAAACACATCAATTTTACTCTGTAAGTTGAATGCACACATTGACAACCATTCTGTTAGATAGCCCCTAGAACCAGACATTTTTAATTACAGGATATACTCCCATTTACTCTGGAATGTCCAAACGCAGCTTGTAGAAGAAACCTTTTTTTAACTTGCTGAATCTAAACATAGATTCAACTCTCTTAGTTGAACAAACACACAACAGAGCAGTTTGAAAGATACATTTGTTTTGTGTTTTAGAGGCTGTCTTACTGCTGTTTATTATATTCTGGGAATTGGCTGAAAATGTCCGTTTGTAGATTCTCCACAGAAGAATGGGTTTCCAAACTGCTGCATACACACATAAGTTTAACTCTGTAAGTTGAATGCACACATTAACAAACATTCTGTTATATATCTCCGTTTTTGTTTTAGAACCAGATATTTGTCATTACAGCATATACTCCCATTTACTCTGGAATGTCCAAACGCAGCTCCTAGAAGAAACGTGTTTCTAACTCGCTGAATCTAAACATAGATTCGGCTCTCTTAGTTGAACCAACACACCGCAGAGCAGTTTGAAAGATACGTTTGTTTTGTGTTTTAGACGCAGTCTTACTGCTATTTTTCATATATGCTGGGGTTTGGCTGGAATTGTTCGTTTTGAGATTTTCCACAGAAAGGGTTTTCAAACTATGGCATATACACATAAGTTTAACTCTGTAAGTTGAATGCACACATTAACAAACATTCTGTTAGATATCTCCGTTTTTGTTTTAGAACCAGATATTTTCTTATTACAGCATATACTTTCATTCATTGTGCAATGTCCAAATGCAGCTTTAAGAAAAAATGTGTTTCTAACTCACTGAATCAAAACATAGATTTCACTCTTAGTTAAACGAACACACAGCACAGTAGTTGAAAAGATAAGTTTGTTTTGTGTTTTAGACACAGTCTTACTGCTATTTTTAAATATGCTGGGATTAGGCTGTAAATGTAGGTTTTGACATTCTTCACTGAAAGTGTTTCCAACCTGCTGCATACACACATAAGTTTAACTCTGTAACTTGAATGCACACATTCACAACCATTATGTTAGGCAGCTCCGTTTTTGTTTTAGAGCCAGGTATTTCTCAATACGGCATATCCTCTCATTGATTCTGGAATTTCTAAACGCAGCTCCTAGAAGAAACGTGTTTCTATCTCGTTGAATCTAAACATAGATTCAACTGTGTTAGTTGAACGAACACATAGCAAAGCACTTTGAAAGATATGTTTGTTTTGTGTTTTAGACGCAGTCCTACTATTATTTTTTATATATGCTGGGATTTGACTGGAAATTTTCATTTTGAGATTCTCCAAAGAAAGGGTTTCCAAACTGTCGCATATACACATCAGTTTAACTCTTTAAGTTGAATGCACAATTTGAAAACCATTCTGTTAGATAGCTCCGTTTTAATTTTAGAACCAGATACTTCTCATTACAGCATATACTCTCATTCATTCTGGGATGTCCAAATACAGCTCCTACAAGAAACCTGTTTCTAACTCGCTGAATCTAAACATAGATTAAACTCTCTTAGTTGAATGAACACGCAGCAGAGCAGTTTGAAAGATTCATTTGTTTTGTGTTTTACATTCAGTCTTACTGCCATTTCTTATATATGCTTGGATTTGGCTGAAAATGTGCGTTTTGAGATTCTCCACAGGAAGGATTTCCAGAATGCTGCATACATAAATCAGTTTAACTCTGTGAGTTGAATACACACATTGAAAACCATTCTGTCAGATGGCTCCGTTTTCGTTTTAGAACCAGATATTTTTCATTACAGCATATACTCCCTTTCCTTCTGGCATGTCCAAATGCAGCTCCTAGAACCGTGGTTCTAACTTACTGAATTCAAACATAGATTCAACTCTCTTAGTTGAATGAACACACAGCAGAACAGTTTGGAAGATACGTTTCTTTAGTGTTTCAGACTCAGTCTTAATGCTATTTCTTATATATGCTTTGATTTGGCTGGAAATATCCGTTTTGAGATTTTCCACAGAAAGCGTTTCCAAAGTGCCACATACGCACATCAGTTTAACTGTGTAAGTTGAATGCACACATTGACAACCATTCTGTTAGACAGCTCCGTTTTCGTTTTAGAACCAGATATTTCTCATTACAGCATATGCTCTGATTCCTTCTGGAATATCCAAACGCAGATCCTTGAAGAAACGTGTTTGTAACTCGCTGAATCTTAATATAGATTCAACTCTGTTAGTTGAACAAACATACAGCAGAGCAGTTTGAAAGACACGTTTGTTTTGGGTTTTAGACGCAGTCTTACTATTGTTTTTTATATATACTGGGATTTGGTTAGAAATACCTGTTTTGAGATTCTCCACAGAAAGGGTTTTTAAACTGCCCTGTACACACATCACTTTAACTCTGTAAGTTGAATGCACACATTGACAACCATTCTGTTAGATAGCTCCATTTTTGTTTTAGAACCAGATACTTTTCATTACATCATATACTCCCATTCACTCTGGAATGTCAAAATGCAGCTCCTAGAATAAACGTGTTTCTAACTCGCTGAATCTAAACATAGATTCAACTCTCTCAGTTGAACAAACACGCAGCAGAGCAGTTTGAAAGATAAGCTTGTATTGTGTTTTAGAGGCAGTCATACTGTTATTTTTTATATATGCTGAGATTTGGCTTGAAATGTTCGTTTTGAGATTCTCCACAGAAAGGGTTTTCAACCTGCTACATACAAACATGAGCTTAACTCTGTAGTTGAATGCACACATTGACAATCATTCTATTAGATAGCTCCGTTTTTGTTTTAGAAGCAGATATTTCTCATTACAGCACATACTCCCATTCACTCTGGAATATCCAAACGCAGCTCCTAGAAGTAACCTGTTTCTATCTCACTGAATCTAAACATAGATTCAAATATATTAGTTGAACAAACACACAGCAGAGAAGTTTGAAAGATAAGTTTGTTTTGTGTTTTAGATGCAGTTTTACTGCTCTTTCTTACACATGCTGGGATTTGGCTGGAAATGCCGTTTTCAAATTCCCACAGAAAGGGTTTCCAAACTGCCGCATACACACATCAGTTTAACTCTTTAAGTTGAATGCACACATTGACAACCATTCTGTTAATTGGCTCTGTTTTTGTTTTGGAACCAGATATTTTTTATGTCAGCTTATACTCCCATTCATTCTTGGATGTCCAAACGCAGATTCTAGAAGAAACGTGTTTCTAACTTGCTGAATTTAAACATAGATTTAAATCTTGTAGTTGAACGAACACACAGCAAAGCAGTTTGAAAGATATATTTGTTTTGTATTCAAGACACAGTCTTACTGCTATTTCTTATATGTGCTAGGATTTAGCTGGAAATGTCCGTTTTGAGATTCTCCACAGAAGGGGATTCCAAACTGCCGAATACACACATCAGTTTAACTCTGTAAGTTAAATGCACACATGGACAACCATTCTGTTAGATAGCTCCGTTTTCGTTTTAGAAACATATATTTCTCATTACAGCGTATACTCACATTTTTTCTGGAATGTCGAAACGCAGCTCCTAGAATAAACGTGGTTGTAACCCACTGAATCTAAACATAGATTCAACACACTTAGTTGAATGAACACACAGCAGAGCTGTTTAAATGATACGTTTGTTTTGTGTTTTAGACGCAGTCTTACTGCTACTTCTTAAATATGCAGGGATTTCGCTGGAAATGTCCGTTTTGAGATTCTCCACAGAAAGGATTTCCAAACTGCCGCATACACACATCACTTTAACTCTTTAAGTTGAATACACACATTGACAACCATTCTGTTAGATAGCTCCGTTTTCGTTTTAAAACCATTTATTTCTCATTACAGCATCTACTTCCATTAATTCTGGAATGTCCAAATGCAGCTCCTAGAAGGAACGTGTTTCTAACTCGCTGAGTCTAAACATAGATTCAACTCTCTTAGTTGAACAAACACACAGCAGAGTAGTTTGAAAGATATGTTTGTTTTGTCTTTTGGATGCAGTCTTATTGGTATTTCTTACATATGTTGGATTTTGAGATTCTCTACAAAAAGGGTTTCCAAACTGCCTCATACACACATTAGTTTAACTCTGTAAGTTGAAACCACACATTGACACCCATTCTGTTAGATAGCTCCGTTTTTGTTTTAGAACCAGATATTTGTCATTACAGCTTATACTCCCATTTATTCTGGAATGTCCAAATGCAGCTCCTAGAAGAAACGTGTTTCTAACTCGCTGAATCTATACACAGATTCAACTCTCTTAGTTCAATGAACATATAGCAGAGCAGTTTGAAAGATATGTTTGTTTTTTGTTTTAGACGCAGTTCCAATGCTATTTCTTCTATATGCTGGGATTTGCCTGGAAATCTTGGTTTTCAGATTCTCCACAAAAAGGGTTTCCAAACTGCCACATACACACATCATTTTAACTCTGTAAGTTGAATACACACATTGGCAACCAATCTGTTTGATTTATCCGATTTTGTATTAAAACCAGATATTTGTCATTACAGCATATACTCTCACTCATTCTGGAATGTCCAAATGCAGCTCCTAGAAAAAAACGAATTTTTATCTCGCTGAATCTAAACATAGGTTCAACTCTCTTAGTGGAACAAACAGCAGAGCAGTTTGACAGATACCATTGTTTTGTGTTTTAGATGCAGTCTTATGGTATGTCTTACATAGGCTGGGATTCTGCTGGAAATGTCCGTTTTGAGATTCTCCACTAACAGGGTTTCCAAACTGCTGCATACACACATAAGGTTTACTTTGTAAATTGAATGCACACATTGACCACCATTCTGTTGGATAGCTCTGTTGTGGTTTTAGAACCAGATATTTCTCATTATAGCATATACTCCCATTCATTTTAGAATGTTCAAATGCAGATACTAGAAGAAACGTGTTTTTAACTCTCTGAGTCTAAACATAGATTCAACAGTCTTAGTTGCATAAACACACAGCAGAGCAGTTTAAAGATACGTTCGTTTTGTGTTTTATATGCAGTCTTCCTGCTATATCTTGTATATGCTATGATTTGGCTGGAAATTTCCGTTTGGAGATTCTCTACGGAAAGGGTTTCCAAAGTGCCACATACACACATCAGTTTAACTCTGTAAGTTGAATGCA
Organism: Leontopithecus rosalia; assembly: GCA_028533165.1. Lineage (NCBI taxonomy): Eukaryota > Metazoa > Chordata > Mammalia > Primates > Cebidae > Leontopithecus > Leontopithecus rosalia. Next base: position 1,111 of record JAPYYA010004998.1, on the reverse strand, counting down.
CACATGGACAACCATTCTGTTAGATAGCTCCGTTTTTGTTTTGGAATCAGATATTTTTCATTACAGCTTATACTCCCATTCATTCTGGAATGTCCAAATGCAGCTCCTAGAAGAAACATGTTTCTAACTTGCTGAATCTAAACATAGATTCAACTCTCTTAGTTGAACCAACAGACAGCAGTTGAGTTTGAAAGATACATTTGTTTCATGTTTCAGACGCAGTCTTACTGATATTTCTTATATATGCTGGGATTTGGCTGGAAATATGTTTTGAGATTCTCCACAGAAAGGGTTTCCAAACGCCATATACACACATCAGTTCAACTCTGTATGCACACGTTGGCAACCATTCTGTTAGATAGCTTCATTTTTGTTTTGGAACCAGATAATTTTCATTACAGCCTCCCTAGGTCTCCACAGCGCTTGGTGTCATGAGCCCCCATCCAGGCCGACTTTATTTTTAAAAATAAGAGAGAATGGTCCGGGTGCTCTGACTCATGCTGGTAATTCTAGCTCTTTAAGAGGTCGAGGTGGCTGGATCACCTGAGGTCAGGAGTTTAAGGTCGGCCTGGCTGTCATGGTAAAAACCCACCTCATTAATAAAAAAGAAAAAAAAATAAGAAATCAGAAAGATCAGTGTGTAAAATTGTGAAAATGAGGCGCTGGATAACTACAACCCGCACAGCCTTTTCTGATGGGACAGTGTTTACCTCTTGTCACCCAGGCTGCAGTGCAATGGTGCAATCTTGGCTCATCACAACACCTGCCTCCTTGATTCAAGTAACTGTCCGGCCTCAGCCTCCCAAGTGATGGGATTACAGGTGTCCATACCACCATGTCCAGCCAATTTTTTTAATTTTTACTTTAAATTTACATTTATTGTTGTTTTATTTATTTTTTTTTTTATTTTTATTTTTTTAAATTTTTATTGCATTTTAGGATTTGGGGTACATGTGCAGAACATGCAAGATAGTTGCATAGGTACACACGTGGCAGTGTGTTTTGCTGCCTTCTGCCCCCTCACCCATATTTGGCATTTCTCCCCATGCCATCCCTCCCCTGCTCCCCCCCGCTGTCCCTCCCCTATTTCCCCCAATAGACCTCAGTGTGT
>JAPYYA010004997.1:0-11221 GCA_028533165.1 Leontopithecus rosalia | reverse complement strand
CCTGTGGACCCTTCTGTGTGCCTGGACTGAGAGCTGCGGACCCTCCTGTGTGCCTGGACTGAGACCTGCGGACCCCCCTGTGTGCCTGGACTGAGACCTGCGGACCCCCCTGTGTGCCTGGACTGAGACCTGCGGATCCCCCTGTGTGCCTGGACTGAGAGCCTCCGAAGGCCTCACTTGGCTTTCCTGCTTGCTTTCCCTCCTTGACTTCCTTTGCAGATTTCAAACAGAAAGTAATTTATTTGGGAAATGATATTAAGAATGTTTTACCTTCTGAAAATGAGTAATGCTTTTCTGTCACTGTTTCATTATTACTATTTTGAGACAGACTCAACTCTGTCCCCAGGCTGGAGTGCAGTGGTGTGATCTGGGCTCACTGCAACCTCTGCCTCCTGGGTTCAAGCAATTCTTGTACCACAGCCTTCTGAGTAGCTGGGATTAAACACACCACCACAGCAGCTAATTTTTATATTTTGAGTAGAGGCAGGGTTTTGCCATGTTGGCCAGGCTGGTCTTGAACTCCTGAGCTCAAGTGATCCACCCACCTCCACCTCCCAAAATGCTGGGATTATATTCATGAGCCACTGCCCCTGGCCTATCACTGTTTTGGAATTCTCATTCTCCGATGAGTTTAAAAGAGTCTGTGTTCCTCAAAAACCTACTCCAGGGCCAGTTAGTTACACAATTTTTTAATTTCATGTTTCCTAAAAATCAGTCAACTTTGCAAATCCTGAGATAAAGACATAAATGTAAAACAAACAAAAAAAAAGCTGTAGACATTTATAGACATTCTACTGGGGGAAAAAATGAAAAACTTTAAAAATGTATGGCAATCCATATTATGGCATAAAGCCCTAATTTAATATTAGTAATTAATTACAGTATTACATCTTGGATCCAATGAATAGATTTATTTCTCCGTATATTGGATATAAAATCATTTAACATGATTTGACAACCCCATGGCTCAGCAACTAATTAATTTTGTTACAGCCCACCAATCAATAAGCACAGGCCTAACACTAACTGAAAATGACATGGCGCCTCCACGGCTATCCATGAGCTATGTCCTGAAATTTCCAGAAAGCCTGTGTGCCTCTGTTGCTGTGGCACTGCAGGCAGTGCAGGTGCGAGTGCTTCAGGATGACCAGTCTCTACAATCAGCCTCTGCCGGCCTCACTTCTTTGGTGATTCCATTCTTCCTGATTTCTCCACCATCATCACCACCTCCACCCACCCCGTGTGTCCCTAATGGTCCAGGCTTTCACTGACATTATCAACTTTTGGAATTTTTCCCCAGCACAAGTCAGAGGAGAATAAAGTGAGAAGCATTTTAGACACATGGGCATTTGAGCTGGGGCTGGTTCTTGCCTGCACACTCCCGAAATTAATCTGAGCAAAGGCTTTTCAGAGCAAGGGGAGAATGTGGAAGTGACAACCAGAAGGAAAAGGAAATTGTCCATTGCAGAGCACAGAGGGGAATACATCTGCCCCAGGCAGAGAAGGGCAGCCCAGAGAGCAAGAGAACACTCCTCCCACATGAAAAATTCAGCATCACCTTTGCAAATCATCTAGAGGACTTTCTGGTTTACAAAGTACTGAGACACTGGGCTTATGCCATGGCTTCAAAGATGCAAATTCTGGAAGCAACACTAAGAGTCACAGTTTCTTATACAGATGCAAGGAAATACAAACACATCAGGCTTTCAAAACCACAAATGCAGCCTCTGAACTTCGATGTTTAGCAACACTTCTGCTGTTAAGATGATCGCACGGGATACGGTGAGGGGCTTGGAGTACAGGGGCCTGCAATGCAAGTTTTATTCCTGCTCTACAGGCCTTTTCTGAGTGCAAATCTGAAACTTTCATTTCTCTACTGGATGATACATTCCCGGAGGGCAGGGACAATATTCTGTTCATTTCTATAATCCGACCCTCTCCCCACCCACTCCTGACCTTCAACTCTACAGTCCCTAGCCCAGGGCATAACACAGCGCTTTTATAAGTGTCTTAATGAATCAATATTTTTAATTATCTCAGAAAATAAAAATTGTGCTTACAATTTTTACTTTTTAAGGTATGGCAGGTTTAGCAAAAAGAGATAAAACTCATCTTTATAAAGATGAATTATTATAAATGATTAATAGTTTGAAGGTTCAGTCCATGAACTTTGAGCTGATAATGCAGCTGTAACAATTTTGCAATGCATTTGAAATACCCACAATTCAACAAAACTAAAGGAAAATTTACCATGGAAGAGTATATAATGCAATCATCAATTAAAAACTATGAAATTAGAAAATGTATTGAATAAAGAATGAATTTTTGTGAAAATTCTGAAGAGGACTTGTAAATCTTAAAGAATGACTCTATTTTGTCAAATATTTAAAAAATAAGACCCCACTTTCCCTTTATGTAAGTATTTCAGACTACAGCCTCTCAAACCTCTCAGCCACAATTATGGGTGCTTTCCAGTCAAACACAAAATGAAGAAAAATAAAGAGAATTCTCAGAAATAAATGAACAAGAGCTAGGAGAGCTTTTAAGGAAGAAGCAGATGGCAGATGTTGTGTGAGAATGTGTAAGAACGAGACTGCATTAGAATTAACTGTGCTTTGAGGTCTCAAAGGGAGAGGAGAAACTGGGTGGGGAATTTCTCTCAAACCAACAACCAGTTACCAATAATGTCCAGAGGGGCCAAGCCAAGGCTAATGAGTCCCTGTTCAGAGGTAGAAACAGGTAAAGAGCACATAAGCCTCAAGTCTCAGGAAGGAAAAGCTTGAACATGCATTACAGACGCGTAGTGTATATTTACAAAGTAGGAAGCAGTCTTTTCCCACCCTCAGCTTCCATGGTTCGGGGGGCTACACCTCTCCCTGATCCCAGGAGGGAGCAAGTGAGACTTCCTGGGGCATAACCACCAGGTCAGGAGCTGGCAAATGGCTCCAGCTCTGCAACCGGGAGATGACCTCCAAAACTCTTCTGGAAAAAATGTTCTCTTTCTCCTGTGGTTAATTTTGGTGTGATGTCAACTCACACTGCTGGTGGCTATTTTAGAAACCACGTGGGGAAACCTTGCCTAAAAATAAAGGTAATCCAGAGGAAAGAGGACGTGACAGAAAAGACCAGTCTCACTCACGTTTGCGGTAATAGATCCAGGAGTTCCTAAACACAGACGTATCTCTCAGTTCCTAATGACGTGTGCTAGAAAATTCCCCTCCATGCTCATGTCATTTGAACTGGGATTCTTCTACTTACAATAAAAATGTCCAGTGGAGCACAGTGGCTCACACCTGTAATTCCAGCGTTTTGGGAGGCCAAGGAGGGTGGATCACAAGGTCAAGAGATTGAGACCAGCTTGGCCAACATGGGAAAACCCCATCTCTACTAAAAATACAAAAATTTAGCTGGGTGTGGTGGAGAGTGCCTGTAGTCCCAGCTACTCAGGAGGCTGAGGCAGGAGAACTCCTTGAACCCGGGAGGCAGAGGTTGCAGTGAGCTGAGATCATGCCATTGCACTCCAGCTGGGGTGACAGAGAGAGACTCCATCTCAAAAAAAAAAATCAGTAAGAATGACCTACTCATATAGGGACATTCTGAGTTTGGATGTCTATATTTATAAGAATGTCTATGAGACAAATTAAGGTTCTTTCTTAATCTTTATGTTATTTATTTATTTTACATAGACACCCATGTGATAGTACAAATTAAGTTCTTAGGTGGAAGAGAAAATAATCCAGAGGGAAGAGCACCTGACACATTGCCCGACACACATAAAGAATTCTCAGTGTTTACTGAACAAAGTAAATATGAGGAAAGGGACGAAAAGCCATATGATTTTAATACAGAAGACAGAAAAATGCTACACCTTCTAAAGAAGAGACTTACTCAGCGAACAGTCTCTATTCCGCTGGGCTCAGTGGCTCATGCCTTTAATCTCAGCACTTTGGGAGGCCAAGGAGGGTGGATCATTTGAGGTCAGGAGTTCAAGACCAGTCTGGCCGATATGGCGAAACTCAGTCTCTACTAAAAATACTAAAATTCGTCAGGTGATAGTGGTGCATGCCTGTAATCCCAACTACTCAGGAGGCTGAAGCTGGAGACTCATTTGAGCCTGGGAGATGGAGGTTGTGCTGAGCCAAGATTACATCACTGCATTCCAGTATGAGCAACAGAATGAGATCCTGTCACAAGGGGAAAAAAAAGAAAAAAGAAAACAATCTACATCAACCAAAAGTGAATACTCTACATTAGATTTCTTGAGTATAAAATGGCAGCAGAGCAAGGAAGAAGGTCAAAGTCCCTCTGCTAAGGAGAAGGTGAGTTTTTGGGGGTTTGGCCTGAGCCCTGGTCATCTGAACACCTTCACCTCCAATATTTAGCAACTATTGTCTCAGCAGATCCTTTCTCTCCTTTCCGAGAAAAATGAGTCCAACCAAGTTCCAAGTCCCTGAGTGCCCGTGAGCTGATTCTCTGCAGCTCTTCCTCTTGGAGGAATCATAACCTCTTCCGTGATGCTGCTGTCAGATGAGAGCCCTCTGTTCTCCAGGAGGCCAAATGCATGATCAGTGTCACTAGCTGTTTCCACTTTGAATTTCTAGAGCAACTGAGTAATTTCAAATAGCAGATACTCTCCAGCTTGTTTCCCAATGTATCATCAATGTATACACTGTACATTCTTTTGCTTTAAAAATCAATCACACTTAGCCAGGCATATTGGTGGGCGCCTGTAATCCCAGCTACTCAGGAGGCTGAGGAAGGAGAATCGCTTGAACCCGGCAGGCAGAAGTTGTAGTGAGCCAAGATCACGCCATTGCACTCCAGCCCCAGCAACAGTGTGAGACTCCATCGCAAAAAAAAAAAAAAAAAAAAAAAATTCAGTGACACCCTCTATGAGGTGAGACCAAGATTCTAACACTGAATGACCCTGTTTGAAATGATGATCAGTTTCTGTGTCATAAACTCCTACCAGGACAGACTCAGAAGTTTATTTTTTTTCTCTTTTTTTGGGTAGAGATGAGTATTTTGTACTGAAGAAACTGAGTTAAAACATACTGTGACCCTATATCGCATGCAAAAATGTTTTATGTTTAATATTTCAATAAACATAAAATAATTTTATGTGACATTTCAAGTTTCTTTCATTATTATTATTATTATTATATTTTAAGTTCTGGGGTAGTGTGCAGATCATGCAGGATTGTTAATACGTAAACACATGCCACGGTGGTTTGCTGCATCCATCCCCCCGTCATCTACATTGGGTAATTCTCATAATGTTATCACTCCCCAATCTCCACACCCTCTGCTATCCCTCCCCTAGCTCCCATCCCCTGACAGGCCCAGTGTGTGATGTTCCCCTCCCTGTGTCCATGCGTTCTCATTGTTCAACATCCTCTTATGAGTGATAACATGAGGTATCTGGTTTTCTGTTCTTGTGTCAGTTTGCTGAGAATGATGGTTTCCAGCTTTATCCATGTCCTTGCAAAGGACATGAACTTATCCTTTTTTGTGGCTGTGTAGTATTCCATGGTGTACGTATGCCACATTTTCTTTATCCAGTCTATCATGGATGGGCATTTGGGTTCATTCCAAGTCTTTGCTATTTTAAACAGTGTCACAACGAACATATGTGTGCATGTCTTTATAACAGAATGATTTATAATCCTTTGGATTTGGGAAAACTTGCTAGCCATATGCAGAAAGGTGAAACTGGACCCCTTCCTTACACCTTATCCAAAAATTAACTCTAGATGGACAAACCACATTGCCATGTAGGTACCTATGCAACAATCCTGCATGTTCTGCACATGTACCCCAGAACCTAAAGTGTGAATACACAAATATATATATATATAAAGAGAGAGAGAGAGAGAGGTTTAATAATCATAAGACCTAACACCATAAAAATCCTAGAAGAAAACCCAGGCAAAACCATTCAGGACATAGGCATAGGAAAGGACTTCATGACTAAAACACCAAAAGCAATGGCAACAAAAGCCAGAATACACAAATGGGATCTAATTAAGCTTAAGAGCTTCTGCACAGCAAAAGAAACTATCGTTAGAGTGAACCAGCAACTAAGAGAATGGGAAAAAGTTTTGCCATCTACCCATCTGACAAAGGGCTATTATCCAGAATCCACCATGAATTTAAACACATTTACAAGAAAAAAAAAGCCATAAAAAAGTAGGTGGAGGATATGAACAGACACTTTTCAAAAGAAGACATTTATGCAGCCAGCAAACATGAAAAATGCTCATCATCACTGGTCACTAGAGAAATGCAAATCAAAACCGCATTGAGATACCATCTCACGCCAGTTAGAATGGCGATCATTAAAAAATCTGGAGACAACAGATGCTGGAGAGGATGTGGAGAAATAGGAACACTTTACACTGTTGGTGGGAGTGTAAGTTAATTCAACCATTGTGGAAGACAGTGTGGTGATTCCTCAAGGACCTAGAAATAGACATTTCAAGTTTCAACCCCAAGCCCCGTAACTGATCTCTGAACTTGAGTTGTTATGTGAAATTATACTCTTATGAAGAAAAATAGAAAAAAAATGTACTACATATAGGATTTCTGGTACTAATAAGTGAGTAATTCAAGCCTCTAGGAAAAATTTACTGGGTTGGCAACTGGGGTAAATATTTTTATGTGGTGAGGATATCAAATGTATTAATCTTGAAAGAAATATTTTTAGTTTTTAAGATTATTGTAAACCTCCAAAAAATGGCAGATTGGACACATGCTTTAACATAGTTTCCTCCTGAAATCCCACTAGTAGGATGGTAAATAAGTATCAGACATCTCCACCAATTCAGAAGGGATATAGGAAGAGACTGAAGCAATTGAATGATGGAGCCAGAGAGCTGTTTGACCCAGCAGGCCAGAGAGACTGGCACTGGAATCCCGAGTGGGTGTGTGGATCAGGGCTCTCCAGAGGGACAAAACCAATAGGGTATATGTGTATACAACAGTGAGTTCATTAGGGAGAAGTGGCTCACGTGACACAAGGTGAAGTCCCTCGATAGGCTGTCTGCAAGCTGGAAAGAGAAGCAGTAGTGTGGCTCCTGCCAAACCCCCCGGGAAGCTGACACTGCTGCTCTTAGTCTGAGGCTGAAGGCCCAAGAGCCCCCAGGAGGCCACCAGGGCAAGTCACAGAGTCCAACGGTCAAATGACCTGGAGTCTGATGTCCAACGGCAGGAGGAGGGAAAGCCAAGCGTCCGCCATGACACAGCACTGGAAGAGAGAGAGCAAGCTCACCCCGCAAGTGATATGGTTTGGATGTTTGTCCTCTCCAAATCTCATACGGAATTGCAACCCCAGTAATGGGGGTGGGGGGGGGTCTGGTAAGAGGTGATTGGAACACAGGGTGGATTCCTCATGAATGGCTTAATGTGATCCTCTGGGTGATGAGTGAGTTCTTGATCTCTGAGTTCACGAGAGATCTGGTAGTTTTTTTGTTTTTGTTTTTGTTTTTGAGATGAGAGTCTCTGTTTTCAGGCTAGAGTTCAGTGCCGAGATCTTGGCTCACTGCAACTTCCACTTCCCAGGTTGAAGCGATTCTCCTGCCTCAGCCTCCCAAATAGCTGGGACTACAGGCATGCACCACCACACCCAGCTAATTTTTGTATTTCTTTTAGTAGAGACAGGGTTTCACCACGTCGGCCAGCCTGGTCTCGATCTCTTGACCTCATGATCCAACCACACTGGCCTCCCAAAATGTTGTGATTACAAGCATGAGCCACTGCACCAGCTGAGATCTGGTAGTTTTAAAGGGTGTGGCACCTCTTCCACCTCCTCTCTCTTGCCCTCATTCTCACCATGTGATGCACTTGCTCTCCCTTCCCCTTCCACCATGACTGGAGGTTCCCTGAGGCCTCACCAGAAGCAGGTGCCATGCCAGTGTCATGCCTCCTGTACAGCTACAGAACCAGGAGCCAATTACGCTTCTTTTCTTTATAAATTACCCATCCTCAGGTATTCCCTTATAATGATGCAACAACAGACTGAAATGGTTTCGTTGTGTCCCCACCCAAATCTCATCTTGAATTGCAATCCCCATAATCTCCATGTTACTAAGGAGAGACCTGGTGAGAGGTGACTGGATCATAGGGCCAGTTTCCCCCATGTTGTCCTCATGATACTGAGTGAGTTCTCATGAGATCTTAAGGTTTTATAATTGGCTCTTCCCCTTTCTCACCTTACTCTTCTCTCTCCTGCCACAGGAGAAGGTCCCTGCTTCTCCTTTGCCTTCCGCATGATTGTAGGTTTCCTGAGGCCTCCCCAGCCATACTGAACAGTGAGTCAGTTAAACCTCTTTTCTTTGTAAATTATCCAGTCTTGGCTATTTCCTTATAGCACTGTGAAAGTGGACTAACACACAGACTAAACACAGAAAACAAATGACATATGCCCCTTCTTCCACTTGCTTTGTCCAAAGCCTCATCAGCCACTGATCACACATGCCACCAATAAGGGTGGGTCATCCTCTCCCAATCCACTGTCTCACATGTCAGCCTTCTCTGACCACAGGCTCACAGACAAACCCAGAAACAGTGCTTCACCAGCCAACTAGGCAACACCTCAATCAAGTTGACACCTAATATTAACCATCACAGTGGGGTTATCAATGCAGACTGATTCACAGGGCATATGGTGTAGGGGTGAGGGTGCAGCTAAAATCAGGAGCATTGGCTGAAAGTCTTCCTGAGGAGCAGCAAAAGAAACCCTGTAGATGCTCTCCTACATGCTCAGAAGACAAGAAGTGCATTTTGTGCAGGGAATGCAGCGACAGCCTGCGTGGTTTTCATACTGGAAACAGGAGGTTACAAGAATCTTCAAACTCAACCCTGGATGTTCCCCTCTGCTCCTTGCACCATGAGCAGCCAGGCTAATGCCCACAGGCAAGAGACTAGAGGATTTTTCCCCCTAAGAAACTAGGATTTAAAGAGAAGAGTCTCACAAATACAAATAATTTGGTTAAAAGACCCAGAAAAATTTCTGAGATGCCCACAGTTGAACACCTTGGAGCACAGCCTTCAGGTTATGAAGCCATGCCACACTTAGCATTGCAGTGCTTCATTCTTCAACTCAAGATGATGACAAGGGGCTGAGTGCACTGGCTCACGCCTGTAATCCCAGCACTTTGGGAGGCTGAGGCAGGTGGATCACCTGAGGTTAGGAGTTCAAGACCAGCCTGACCAATATGGTGAAAGCCTGTCTGTAACAAAAACACAAAAAGCAGCTGGGTGTGGTGGTGTGCACCTGTAGTCCAGCTACTTGGGGGCTGAGATAGGAGAATTGCTTGGACCTGGTAGGTGGAGGTTGCAGTGAGCCCAGATTGCACCACTGCACTCCAGCCTGGGCAACAGATCTGCCAAAAAAAAAGAAAAGGAAAAGAAAAATGGTGACAAGGACTCTCTCCTGTGACCAAACCTGAGTCAGGCTCCTCTAAGTCTTTTCTGTCTAGGTGCAATGTTAGGCTTCTCCCTCTATCCTTGTAGAATTCAAATGAAGCAAAAATCCTGCTCACGTTAGCTTAGTGAACGTCCTCCACCCTTTTTATCTCTATCCACCTTGGCCTGCCTTCAGCAAGCACGCTGTAAGGTCATTCTTGCAAAAATCCCCCTACCCTTAATGTCTGTAAGAAATTCTCAGGCCAGGCACCCAGCACTTTGGGAGGCTGAGGCAGGTGGATCATGAGGTCAGGAGATCGAGACCATCCTGGTCAACGTGGTGAAACCCCGACTCTACTAAACATACAAAAAATTAACTGGGCATGGTGGTGCATGTCTGTAATCCCAGCTACTCAGGAGGCTGAGTCAGGAGAATTGCCTGAACCCAGGAAGCGGAAGTTGCGAAACTCCGTCTCAAAAAAAAAAAAAAGAAAAGAAAAAAGAAATTCTCTAGCCGTTGCTTCCCCCGACCTCCACTCCTTGGCTATAAATCCCGCCTTGTCCTTGTTGTATTTGGAGTTGAGCCTGATCTCTCTCCTATACAGAGAAATTCCATTACAGCAGACCCCATACCTATAGCCAAGGTTCCCCTCTTTTTTTTTTTTTGAGATGGAGTTTTGCTCTTGTTGCCCAGGCTGGAGTGCAATGGCACAATTTTGGGTCCCTGCAACCTCTGCCTCCAGGGTTCAAGCAATTCTCCTACCTCAGCCTCCTGAGCAGCTGGGATTACAGGCATGTGCTGCCATGCTCAGCTAATTTTGTATTTTTAGTAGAGATGGGGTTTCACTATGTTGGCCAGACTGGTCTTGAACTCCTGACCTCAGGTAACCTGCCTGTCTTGGCCTCCCAAAGTGCTGGGATTATAGGTGTGAGCCACCATGCCCAGCCATGGTCCCCTTTTAAATAGAGTCTGACTTACTATCTTTAACAAGAGTCCTGAATAATTTTTTGTTTAATAATTACCATGTATAAGAGAATCTTTGGCCAGACGCAGTGGCTCACAGCTATAATCCCAGCACTTTGGGAGGCTGAGACAGGTGGATCACGAGGTCAGGAGTTCAAGATCAGCCTGACCAACATGATAAAACCTCATCTGTACTAAAAATACATAAATTAGCTAGGCATGGTGGCATGCATCTGTAATCCCAGTTACTCAGGAGGCTGAGGCAGGAGAATCGCTTGAACCCGGAGGCAGAGGTTGCAGTGAGCCAAGATCACACCATTGTACTCCAGCCTGGGCGACAGAGTGAGATGGATGTACCACAGAACTTAAAGTATAATAAAAGAAAAAGAAAACCATAGACATGAACAATAAAGACAAAAAAGTTTCAAAAGAAATGAAATATCCATGAAATCAAAACAAAAGAATTTCTGTTCCTGTGACAGTGTTGTTCATGAGACCAGCTCTTCCCAGTAGGAACACGGTAAAATCGGGGTAATTCTTTAGATGCTGCTGGAAGACACTGGAGAGCAACCAACGAATTGAGCGGCTAAAGGCAAGAAAAACATATATATGTGATGGCAAAATAATCTTTCTTTGTGCCTTTTCTTCTGAAATGTGTGTCAGTTGAATGTCTCAAACTAGAGGTTAAAACCAGGCAGTAAGTCACTGTGAAGTGTTTGGAGTAGTCTCACAGAGCTGGAGAAAGAAGCGTGGAGTTCAAAGTTATCAAGACAGTCACAGTTTACTGGGAGATGCAGAAAAACAGAAGGCTCGTACAGGATCCAGTCTAATACTCCTCTAGACTGAAGGCTC
>JAPYYA010004996.1:0-11222 GCA_028533165.1 Leontopithecus rosalia | reverse complement strand
AATGCATGGCAATTCCAGGCAAGGCAAAACAAGGCAAGGCAAGCCAATTCCAGGGTACGGATTTCGAGGTAAGGAAAGGCAAGGAAAAGCAGGGCAATTCCAGGCACAGCAATTCGAGGCAAGGCAAGGGAGGAAAATTCCAAGCAAGGCATTTAGGGGAAAGGCAATGCAAGGCAAAAAAGGAAAATTCTTGGCAAAGCGATTTCAGGCAAGGCAAGTTAAGGCAATTAAAGGCAAGACAACTCAAGATAAGGTAATTCCAGGCAAGGCAATTAAAGGCAATTTCAGGCAAGACAAGGATCGGCAATTATAGGCAAGGCAAGGTAAGAAAAGGCAATGCAATTCTAGGCAAGGCAATTCCAGGCAAGACAAGGCAAGGCATGGCAAAACAAGGCAATTCCAGGCAAGGCAAGGCAGGGCAATTCTATGAAATGCGATTTCAGGCAAGGCAAGGCAAGGCAATTCCAGTCAAGGCAAGGCAAGGCAAAGCAAAACAATTCCAGAAAAAAATTTATGGTAAGACAAGGAAAGGTAATTTGAGGCAAGAAAATTCCAAGCAAGGCAAGGTAAGGCAAGGCAATGCAATACTATGCAAGGCAATTCCAGCCAAGGCAAGGAAATGTAAAGCAAGGCAATTTCAGGAAAGATAATATCTGGAAATGCAAGGGAGGCCAATTCGAGGCAAGAAAAGCCAAAAAAAGGCAGGGAAGGGCAATTCTAGACAAGGCATTTCCAGCTAAAGCAAGGCAAAGCAATGCAAAACAAGGCACTTCCAGGCAGGGCAATTCCAGCTAAGGAAAGGCAAGGCAAGGCAATTCAAAACAAGGCAATTCCTGTCAAGACAAGGCCATACAAGGAAATTCCAGGCAAGGCAAGGCAAGGAATTTCCAGGCTAGGCAATTGCAGGAAAGGCAATTTCAGGCAACGCAAGGCAAGACAAGGCAATTCCAGGCAAGGCAAGGCAAAGCAATTCCAGACAAGAAAGTTTCTGGCAAGGCAAGTTAATGCAAGGCAATTTCAGGCAAGCAAAATCCAGGCTAGGAAAGAAAAGGAAATTGCAGGAAAGGCAAATCCAGGCAAGGCAAGGCAATTTAATTCCTGACAAGGCAAGGCAAGTCAGTGCAATTCCAGGCAGGGCAATTTCAGGCAAGGCAATGCAAGGCAGGGTAATCCCAGGCAGGGCAATTTCAGACAACGCAAGGCAAGGCAAGACAATTCTAGGAAAGGCAATTCAAGGTAAAGCAATCCAAGGCAATGCAAGGCAATTCCAGACAGGGCGATTGCAGGCTAGGCAAGAAAAGGCAATGCACAAAAATGCCCCGCAAGGCAAAAATTTCCAGGCAACGGAATTCAAGGGAAAACAAATCAAGGTAAGGCAGGCCAGTTCCAGGCAAGGCAATTAGAGGTAAGGAAATACAAAGCATAGCAGGGCAACTTTTGGCAAGGCAATTCAAAGCAAGTAAAGGCTAGGAAATTTTAAGCAAGGCAATTTGAGAAAAGGCAAGGCAAAAAAGGGCAATTACAGGCAAGACGCCTTCAGACAAAGCAAGGGAAGACAATTTAAGACAAGGCAAGAAACTACGAGGTAAGGCAATTCAAACAAGAAAATTTCAGACAAGGAAAGGCAAGGAAAGGCAATTCCGGGAACGGAAATTCCATGCAAGTCCAGGTAAGGCTAGGCAATGCAATTCTAGGCAAGACAATTGCAGTCAAGGCAAAGCAATTCAAGGGAAGGCAATTTGAGGCAAGGCAATTTCTGGCAATGCAAGGCAAGACAATTCCACGCGGGGCAATTGCCAGAAAGGCAATTCCAGGCAAGGCAAGGCAAGAAAAGGTGGAGAAAAATATTTCCAGGGAAGGCAATTCCAGCTAAGGTAAGGCAAGACAATTCCAGGCAAGGCAATTCCAGTCAAGGCAAGGCAAGACAAGGCAAGGCAAGGGAATTCTAGACAAGGCAATTCCAGGAGAGGAAAGGCTAGGCAAGGCAATTTGAAGCAAGACAATTCCAGTCAAGGCAAGTCAAGCCAAGGCAATTCCAGTCAAGGCTTTTTTAGGAAAGGCAAGCAGGACAATATCAGGCAAGGAAAGGCAAGGCAATGCAAGGCAATTCCAGGTAAGTTAAGGCAAGAAAATTCCAAGGAAAGGCAATTTCAGGGAAGGCAATTCTAGGCAAGGCCAAGGCAAGACAAGGCAATGGAAGTAAGGCAATTCCAGGCAAGGCAAGGGAAGGCAAGGCAAGGCAATGCAATTCTAGGACAGGAAATTGCAGGAAAGGCAACTCCAGGCAAGAAAAGGCAAAACAACGCAGAGAAAGGCAATTCCAGGCAAGGCAATTTTAGGTAAGGCAAGGCAAGGCAATTCCAGGTAAGGCAACTCCAGGTAAGGCAAGGCAAAAGAATTCCATGCAAGGCAATTCCAGGCAAAACAATACTAGGCATAAAAGGAAAGGAAAGGAAACAAAAGTAAATTTCAGGCAAGAAAATTTCTGGCAAGGCAAGTCAATGCAAGGCAATTTCAGGCAAGAAAATTCCAGGTAAGGCTAGGCAAAGAAATTGCAGGCAAGGTAAAGTCTGGCTAGACAAGGCAAGGTAAGAAAATTTTAGACAAGGCAAGTCAGGGCAATTGCAGGCAGGGCAATTTCAGGCAAGGCAAGTCAAGTCAAGGCAAGGCAATGCAGGACAATTCCAGACAACGTAAGGCAAGGCAAGGCAATTCTAGGCAAGGCAATTTCAGGCAAGGCAAGGCAAGGCAAAGCAAGACAATTCCAGACAGGGCAATTCCAGGCTAGGCAAGGAAAGTCAATGTAAGAAAACTCCAAGCAAGGCCAAAAAATTCCAAGCAAGGAAATTCATGGCAAGGCAAGGCAAGGCAAAACAAGGCAAGGCAGGCCAATTCCAGGCAAGGCAATTCGGGGTAAGGAAGGACAAGAAAAAGCAGGGCAATTCCAGGCAAGGCAATTAGAGGCAAGGCAAGGCAAAAAAGGGTAATTGCAGGCAAGGCGATATCAAACAAGACAAGGCAAGGCAATTCCAGGCAAGGCAACATAAGCCAAGGCAATGCAATTCTAGACCAGGCAATTCCAGGCAAGGCTAGGCAATTTAAAGCAAGGCAATTTCAGGCAAGACAATTGTTTGCAATGCAAGGCAAGGCAATTCCAGGCACAGCAATTGCCAGAAAGGCAATTCCAGGCAAGGCAAGGCAAGCCAAGGCAAGGCTATTCCAGACAGGGCAGTTCCAGGCTAGGCAAAGCAAGAAAATGCAAGAAAATTTTCAGCATGGCATGAAAATTCTAAGCAAGGCAATTTCAGGCACGCCAATGCAAAACAATTCCAGGCAAGGCAATTACAGGAAAGGCAAAGCCAGGCAAGGCAGAGCAATTTTAGGCAAGGCAATGTAAAGCTAGGCAACGCATGGCTCTTCCAGGCAAGGCAAAACAAGGCACGGCAGGCCAATTCCAGGCTAAGTATTTCGAGGTAAGAAAAGGCAAAGAAAAGCAGGGTCATTCCAGGCAACGCAATTCGAGGCAAGGAAAGGCGGGAAAATTTCAAGCAAGGCATTTTCTGGGAAGGCAAGGCAAGGCAAGGCAAGGCAGGGCAAAAAATGGACAATTCTTGGCAAGGCTATTTCAGGCAAGACAAGTCAAGGCAATTAAAGCAAGACAACTCCAAACAAGGTAATTCAAGGCAAGGCAATTAAAAGCAATTCCAGCAAAGACAAGAAAAGGCAATTTCAGGCAAGGCATGCTAAGGTAAGGCAATGCGTTTCTAGGTAAGGCAATTCCAGGCAAGGCAAGGCAAGGTAAAGCAAGGCAATCCTAGGCAAGTCAGAGCAATTCCAGACAAGGAAATTTTAAGCAAGGCAAGAAAAGCCAGTTCAAAGCAAAGAAATTCCAAGCAAGGCAAGGTAATGCAAGGCAATGCGATTTTATGCAAGGCAATGCAATTCCAGGCAAGACAATTTCTGGCAATGCAAGGCAGGGCAATTCAAGGCAAGGAAAGGCAAGAGAAGGCAGGGAAAAGCAATTCCAGACAAGTCAATTCCAGCTAAAGCAAGGCATAGCAAAGTATCGCAAGGCAATTCCAGGCGAGGGAAAGCAAGGCAAGGCAATTTGAAACAAGGCAATTCTTGTCAAGGAAAGGCAAAACAAGGGAATTTCAGGCAAGGCAAGGCAATTCCCGGTTATTCAATTGCAGAAAAGACAGTTCTAGGCAAGGCAAGGCAAGACAAGGCAATTGCAGGCAAGGCAATTCCACATAAGGCAAGGGACGACAATTTCAGGAAAGACAAATTCAGGCAAGTCAAGGCAAAGAAAGTCCAAGCAAGAGAATTGCAGGCAAGGCAAGGCAGGGGAATTCCAGGATAGGCAATTCCAGGCAAGTCAAGGCAAGGCAAGTCAAGGCAGTTTCAGGAAAGGCAATTTCAGGCAAGGCCAGGAAAGTCAAGGCAATTGCAGGCTAGGCAAGTCAAGGCAATTCCAGGCAAGAAAATTCCAGGAAAGGAAAGTCAATGCAAGGCAAATCCAGGCAAGTAAATTCCAGGTTTGGCTAGGCAAGAAAATTGCAAGCAAGGAAAATTCAGGCAAGGCAAGGCAAGGGACTTTCAGGATAGGCAATTGCAGGGAAGATAAGGCAAGGCAAGGCAATTCCAGGAAAGGCAAATCCAGGCAAGGCCAGGAAAATCAATGCAATTCCAGGCAAGACAAGACAAGGCAAGGCAAGGCAATTTCAGGCAAGAAAAATTCCTGGCAATGAAAGACAATGAAAGCCAATTACAGGCAAGTAAATTCCAGGCAAAACTAGGTAAAAAAATTTCATGCAAGGCAATTTCAGGCAAGGCAAGGCAAGGCAATTTCAGGCAAGGCAAGGGAAGGCAGGGCAATTCCAAGCAAAGCAATTCCAAACAACGCAAGGCAAGGCAAGACAATTCTAGAAAAAACTTTTCCAAGCAAGGCAAGGCAAGCCAAAGCAAGTCAATTTCAGACAGGGCAATTGCAGGCAAGGAGAGGCAATGAAAGAAAAATTCCAGCAAGGCAAAGAAATTCCCGGCAAGGGATTCAAGGAAAAGCAAAACAAATAAAAATCAGGCCAATTCCAGGCAAGGTAATTTGAGGTAAGGAAAAGCAAGGCAAAGCAGGGCAATTTCAAGCAAAGCAATTCGAGGCAAGGCAAGGCAGGAAAATTTCAAGCAAGGCAATTCGCGGAAAGGCAAGGCAAGGCAAAAAAGAAAAATTCCAGGAAAGGCGATTTCCAACACAGCAAGGCAAGGCAATTTCAGGCAAGGCAAGGCAAGAAAATACAAGACAAGGCAATTCCAGACAAGGAAATTCCAGGCAAGGCAAGAAAAGGCAATTCCAGGCAAGGCAATGCAAGGCAAGGCAAGGTAAGGAAAGGCAATGTAATTCTAAGCAAGGCAATGCAATTCACGAGAAGGCAATTTCAGGCAAGGCAGTTCCTGGGAATGCAAGGCAAGGCAATTCCAGGCAAGACAATTGCCATAAGGGCAATTCCAGGCAAGGCAATGGCCAGACAACGCAAGGAAAGGTATTTCCAGGCAAGGCAATTTCAGCTAAGGCAAAACAAGACAATTCCAGGCAAAGCAATACCAATCAAGGCAAGGCAAGGAAAGGCAAAACAAGTCAAGGAAATTTTAGGCAAGGCAATTTTAAGCAAAAAAAAAAAAATGGCAATGCAAGGCAACTCAAAGCAAGGCACTTCCAGTTCAGCAAGGCAAGGCAATTCCAGGCAAGTAAATTAAAGGCAAGGCTAGGCAAGGAAATTTCAGGCAAGACAAATGCAGAAAAGGCAAGGGAAGACAAGGCAAGGAAAGGTAAGTCAGGGTAATTGCAGGCAGGGGAATTTCAGGAAGAATAAGCCAAGGCAGGGCAAATTCAGAAATGGCAAATCTAGTCAATGCAAGGCAAGGCAAGACAATTCTAGAAAAAACAATTCCAGGAAAGGCAAGGCAAGTCAAAACAAGGCAATTCCACACAGGGCAATTCCAGGCTAGGCAAAGAAAGGCAATGCAAGGAAATGCCCAGCAAGGCAAACAAATTTGCAGGCAAAGGAATTCAAGGCAAGGCAAAACAAGGCAAGGCAGGCTAATTCCAGGCAAGGCAATTTGAGGTAAGGAAAGGCAAGGCAAACAAGACAATTCCATGCAGGGCAATAAGAGGCAAGGCAAGGTAGGAAAATTCCGAGACAGGCAATTCGAGGCAAGGCAAAAAAGGGCAATTTTAGGCAAAACAAAAAAATTTTAGGCAAGGCAAGACAAGACAAGGCAAGGCAATTCCAGACAAGGAAATTACAGGCAAGACATGGGAAGGCAATTTCAGGCACCGCAATTCAATGCAAGGCAAGGTAAGGCAAGGCAATGGAATTCTAGGTAAGGCAATTTTAGGCAAGGCAATAAAATGCAAGGCAAGGCAATGTCAGGCAAGGCAATTCCTGGCAATGCAAGACAAGCAATTACCAGAAAGTCAATTCCAGGCAAGGCAAGGCAAGACAAGGCAGTGAAACGTATTTCTAGGCAACGGAATTCCAGCTAAGGCAAGGCAGGACAATTCCAGGCAAGGCAATTTCAGTCAAGGCAGAGCTAGGCAACACAAGGCAAAGAAATTCTAGGCAAGGCAATTCCAGGCAAGGAAAGGCAAGGCAAGGCAATTGGAAGCAAGGAAATTTTAGTCAAGGCAAGGCAAGAAAAGGCAATTTCACGCAAGGCTATTCCAGGGAAGGCAACGCAAGACAATTCCAGACAAGGAAGAGAAAGGCTTTGCGGGGCAAATTTAGGCAAGACAAATTTAGGTAAGGCACAGCAAGACAATTCCAGGCAAAGCAATTCCAGGCAACCCAATTCTAGGCAAGGCAAGGCAAGGCAAGGCACGTCAAGGCAAGGCAATACAAAAGCAATGCCAGGCAAGGCAATTCCAGGCAAGGGAAGGCAATGGAAGGCAAGGCAAGGCAAGGCAATGCAATTCTAGGCAAGGCAATTGCAGGAAAGGCAATTTCAGGCAAGGCAAGGCCAGACAAGGCAGAGAAAAGCAATTCCAGGCAAGGCAATTTTAGGTAAGGCAAGGCAAGGCAATTCCAGAAAAGGAAACTCCAGGCAATGCAAGGCAAGACAATTCCAGGCAAGGCAATTGCCGGAAAGGCAATTCCAAAACAATTAATTCAAGGAAAGGCAGGGAAAGGCAATCCCAGGCAAGTTAATTCCAGGTTAGGCAAGGCAAGGCAATAACAGGGAAGGCAACTCCAGATAAGGCAAGGCAAGGCAATTCAAGGCAAGGAAAGGCAAAGAAATTCCAGGGAAGAAAATTCCTGACAGAACAAGACAATGCAAGGCAATTCCAGGCAAGTAAATTCCAGGCAAGGCTAGGCAAAAAAATTGCATTAAAGGCAAATCCAGTCAAGACAAGGCAAGGCAATTCCAGGCAAGGCAAGGCAAGGCAGGCCAATTGCAGACAGGGCAATTTTAGGCAAGGCAAGGCAAGGCAAAGCAATTCCAGGCAGAAAAATACCAGAGAATGCAAACAAAGGCAAGACAATTCTAGTCAAGGCAATTCCAGCAAGACAAGGCAAGCCAAAGCAAGGCAATTTCAGACAGGGCAATTCTAGTCTAGGAAAGGAAACGAAATGCAAAACAATTCCCGGCAAGGCAAAAAAATTACAGGCAAAGGAATTCAAGCCAAGGCAAAACAAGGCAAGGCAGGCCAGTTCCAGGCAAGGCAATTCGAGATAAGGAAAGCCAAGACAAAGCAAAGTAATTCCAGGCAAAGCAATTTGAGGCAAGACAAGGCAGAAAATTTGTGAGGAAGGCAATTCAAGGCAAGGAAAGGAAAGTCAAAAAAGGCAATTCTAGGCAAGGCGATTTCAGGCAATGAAAGTCAAGGCAATTAAAGGCAAGACAACACCAGAAAAGGCAATACGAGGCAAGGCAAAAAAAGGCAATTTCAGGCAAGTCAAGGAAAGGCAATCCCAGGGAAGGCAAGGTAAGGTAAGGCAATGCAATTCTAGACAAAGCAATTCCAGGCAAGGCAAGGTGGGGCAAAACAAGGCAATTCCAGGCCAGGTAAGGCAAGGCAGGACAATTCCAGGCAGGGAAATTTCAGGCAAGGGAAGGCAAAGCAGGGCAACTCCAGAAAAAGGCAATTAAAAGCACGGCAAGGTAGGGAAATTTCAAATAAGGCAATTCGAGGCAAGGCAAGGCAAGCCAAAAGCGCAATTACAGACAAGTGGATTTCAGGCAAGGCAAGGCTAGGCAATTCCAGACAAGGAAAAGCAAGACAAGACGAGACAATTCCAGGCAAGGTAATTCCAGGCAAGGCAAGGAAAGGCAATTACAGGCAAGGCAATTCCATGTATTACAAGGCAGGGCAATTCAAGAAAAGGCAAATCCAGGCAAGGCAAAGCAAGGCAACCCCAGGCAAGGCAAGGCAAGGAAACTACAGGATATGCAAATCCAGGCAAGGGAAGGCAAGGCAAGGAAATTTTAGGAAAGGCAATTTCAGGCAAGGCCAGGAAAGTAAAAACAATTCCAGGCAAGGCAAGACAAGGCAATGCCAGTCAATGCAATTTCAGGCAAGAAAATGCCTGGCAAGTCAAGTCAATGAAAGGCAATTCCAGGCAAGTAAATTCCAGGCAAGGCTAGGCAAAGAAATTGCATGAAGGACAAATACAGGCAAGGAAAAGCAATGTAAGAAAATTCTGGGCAAGGTTAGGCAAGTCAGGGCTATTGCAGGTACAGCAATTTTAGGCAAAGCAAGGCAGAGCAATTCCAGGCAGGGCAATACCAAACAGCACAAAGCAAGGCAAGACAATTACACGCAAGGCAATTCCAGGCAAGGAAGGCAAGCTAAAGCAAGGCAATTCCAGACAGGGCAATTCCAGGCTAGGCAAGGAAAGGCAATGCAAGAAAATTCCAAGCACGTCAATAAATTCCAGGCAAGGAAATACAAGGCAAGGCAAAACAAGTCAAGGCAGGCCAATTCCAGGCAAGGCAATTCGAGGTAAGAAAAGGCAAGTCAAAGAAGAACAATTCCAGGCAAGGCAATTCGAGGCAGGACAAAGCAGGGAAATTCCAAGAAATGCAATTCGACTCAAGGAAAGGAAAGGCAAAAAAGGGCAATTTCAGGCAAGTCGATTTCAAGCAATGCAAGGCAAGGCAAGGCAAGACAAGGCAGGGTAATTACAGACAAGGAAATTTCACGCAAAGCAAGAAAAGGCAATTCCAGTTAAGGCAATTTCAGGAAAGGGAAGGTAAGGCAAGGCAATGCAATTCTAAGCAAAGCAATTCCAGAACAGGCAATGCAATATAAGGCAAGGCAATTTCAGGGAAGGCAATTGCTGGCAATGCAAGGCAAGGAAATTCCAGGCAAGACAATTGTCAGAAAGGCAATTCCAGACAAGCAAGGCAAGACAAGGAAAAGAAATGTATTTCCAGGCAGGGCAATTCCAGCTAAGGCAAGGCAAGGTAACTCCAGGCAAGGCAATTTCAGTCAAGGCAAGGCAAGGCAATTCTAGGCGAGGAAAGCAAGGCAAGGCAATTCGAAGCAAGGCAATTCGAGTCAAGGCAAGGAAAGACAATGCAATTCCACCAAAAACTATTTCAGGGAAGGGAATGCAGGGAAATTCCAGGAATGTAAAAGCAAGGCAATGCAAGGGAATTTCAGACAAGACATTTCCAGGTAAGGCAAGCAAGACAATTCCAGGCAAGCAATTTTAGGCAAGACAATTCTAGGCAAGGCAAGGCAAGGCAAGGCAATGCAAAGCAAGACAAGAAAATGCCAGGCACTGCAATTCCAGGCAAGGCAACACAAGGGAAGTCAAGGCAATGCAACAAAATTCTAGGCAACACAATTGCAGTAAAGGCAATTCCAGGAAAGGCTAGGCAAGACAAGCTAGAGAAAAGCAATTCCAGGCAAGGTAATTCTAGGCAAGGCAAGGCAAGACAATGCTAGGGAAGTCAACTCCAGGCAAGAAAATTTCTTGCAAGGCAAGTCAAAGCAAGGAGGTTTTAGGCAAGTAAATTATAGGCAAGGCAAAGCAAGGTAAGGCAAGGCAATTCCAGGCAAGAAAAGGCAAGGCAGAGCAATTGCAGGCAGAGAAAATACAGACAATGCAAAGCAAGGCAAGACAATTCTAGGCAAGGCTATTTTAGGCAAGGTAAGGCAAGTCAAAGCAAGGAAATTTTAGACAGGGCAATTCCAGACTGGGCAAAGTAAGACAAAGCAAGAAAATGCCCAGCGAGGCACAAAAATTTCAGGCAAGGTAATTCAAGGCAAGGCAAGAAACGGCAAGGCAGGCCAATTCCAGGCAAGTCAATTCGAGATAAGAAAAGGCAAGGCAAGGCAGGGCAATTCTAGGCAGAACAATTCGGGGCAAGGAAAGAAAAGGCTAAAAAGATCAATTCCAGGAAAGGCGATTTAAGGCAAGGCAAAACAAGGCAATTCCAGGCAAAGGTAAAACAAGAAAACGCAACTCAAGTCCAGACAATGAAATTTCAGGCAAGGCAAAGAAAAAAAATTCCAGGCAAGAAAAAGTAAGATACGGCAATGCAATTCTAGGCAAAGTAATTCCAGTCAAGGCAAGGAAATGCATTTCAAGTCAATTTCAGGCAAGGAAATTCCTGGCAATGCAAGGCAAGGCAATTCCAGGCAAAACAATTGCCAGAAAAACAATCCCAGATAAGGCAAGGCAAGACAAGGTATGGCAATTCCAGACAGGACAATTCAAGTCTAGGCAAAGCAAGGCAATGCAAGAAAATTTCCAGCAAGGCATGGAAATTCTAAGCAAGGCAATTTCAATCAAGGCAAGGCAAGGCAATTCCTGTCAAGGAAATTCTAGGCAAGGCAAAGCCAGACAAGGCAGAAAAATTCTAGGCAAGGCAATTCTAGGCAAGGCAATTCCAGTCATGCTACTTCCAGTCAAGGCAATTCCAGGCAAGGAAAAGCAAGGCAAGGCAGACCAATTCCAGGCAAGGCAATTTAAGGTAAGAAAAGGCAAGGCAAAGAAGGGCAATTACAGGCAAAGCAATTCGAGGCAAGGCAAGGCAGGGAAATTCCAAGCAAGGCAATTCGAGGCAAGGCAAGGAAAGACAAAAAAGTGCAATTCCACGCAAGGCGATTTCACACGGGTCAAGTCAAGGCAATTAAAGGCAAGACAACTTCAGACAACGTAATTACAGGCAAGGCAATGTAAGGTAAGGTAAGGTAAGGTAAGGTAAGGTAA
>JAPYYA010004995.1:0-11222 GCA_028533165.1 Leontopithecus rosalia | reverse complement strand
CAAAACACACTGCCACGTGTGTACCTATGCAGCTATCTTGCATGTTCTGCACATGTACCCCAAAACCTAATATGCAATAAAAAGAAAAGGAAAAAAAAAAGAAAGTCATCATTGCTGCCTGAAAGCCAGAGTGCTTACTAAAATCTAGTCACATTTGGAGAGAATTTCACAGATACGGGGTAGTACTGGACTTTTTTATTTTTTTTTTTTTTCAGATGGAGTCTTGCTCTGTCACCCAGGCTGGAGTGCAGTGGCACAATCTAGTATTGGACTTTGATTGATGACTCTGGTATATCTCTGTGTATTATACCATTGGTAACTTGTATATACATGTGGCATGAGTTGGCACCTTGGAGATGTTGCCTCACCCAAATTACTGGCTACCTTTAATTATCTAAATCTTGGTTCTATATCAGTAAGGTATCCTCCTAAGAATAGATATCCTGGAAAACATCTAGCTAGACCTGAGGTGTCTAATTAGAGGGTTTGACATCTCCGATATCAGTTAATAGCTTGGCCTTCTAAGGTTTTACAACAACTACAGTGGTCAATCAGCAGTTTTTGTTTAAGATAAGACAAGTTGAAACACTACAGTGACAAGGACTGGGAGTCTGTCAGAACAGTAGCAGAGTCTAAATTTAAACACACGTTTGGGAAAGAAGAGATGCTAACTAAAGCTGCTGACCTAAGAAAAATAATTTGGTTCTGAAATAAAGCTGAAAGGGCAAAGTTGGGACAAGTATGTTTGTTAATGTAAGATGTCTGGACATGATTAAAGATTTAGAAATTTAAATGAAAAATGAATAAAGGAGTTTTTTTTTAAAAAAAAAAAAAAGAAGAAGAAGAAGTTGGCAATAAGACTAAGAATGTCCCTAGATATCTGGGATTTCCTTCCTGTTAAACATACACAGAGCCTGCTGATCCTTTCCTCCTACATCTCTTTCTACTATTTGAAGATAAACCATTTCAAACAGTTTGGATCTGTGAAGGGTACAATGAATAAACATGGTCTTCAGCTTTAACAACGGTATGGCGATTGCAGGAAGTGAAGTGCCACTTTAAAAAATGAAAAGAATCCCAAATGTGTAAAATAATACACTCTAAAAGGAGTGCTCTGTAACCCAGGAATTACTGGATTTTTTTGAGGTGCTGGAGTGAAACTTTATGAAAGGATGTGTATCAGACACTGCAGGATAGCTCTCTTAGGCCCATTCCCAGATACCCTCCTGCCTTCATAGAGGGGGATGTATTAATTAAAGAATGTCCAACTCGCCATTGTAGCGTGTGTGTGTGTGTGTGTGTGTGTGTGTGTGTGTGTGTGTGTGTGTCTGTGTACACTGTAAACTCAGAGTCAGCACATTCCTTTCTTGGACAAAATACAACAGAGAAAATAGATCCTCGTTGTTCACTCTGTAATGCATTCAACAAGCAGTAATCAAGTTTTGTAAAGAAAACATTACTACATGCCTGCTACTATGGTAAATGGTGGAGCTAGAATGATGACCAAGACAAAGTCTCAGACCCAAGGAACTCATCATTTATTCTGAAAAACACAGTAGTAGTACTCAAAGTTGTAAATGTTAGGAGAAGGGCAAGAAGAGAGTGTATTACTGGGTTCTGTTCTGGGATTGAGGAAGGAAAGCTTCTCAAAGATGGGGACCACTCAGCCGACTCTGAAAAAAGAAATTAAAGTTCACCAAATGCACAAGAGAGGGTATGGCTTTTGGAAACACTGTGGACTAACTGAGTTTGCTCAGAGTGCAATAATTTTCTGTTTTTGCTACTTACTGATTTATATAGAACTGTTTAAAATATCACAATAGTTCATCACTGAATCATTAATTTCCTACATTACTGCTGCAGTTACTCCAAAGAAACTTGTATTTGTCTCTTTCGCCAAAGGCAATGCTGTGGTTTGGCCTTCTTTATATATTAAGACAGACTTTAGGATGTTTATCATTGACCTCAGGTTGCTTTGCATTAAGCCTGGTACAAACCATTGAGAAAAAAAATTAGCTAATGAGGAAGAAATGTAGAAATGTCCTATCACTCCTTTTTCATTCCACTGGCTCTGAAAAAAATTCTAAAATCAGCCTGGAGCTATTTTTGAACAATCATAATATATCCAATACAGAAAAATTAGAATCCCAATTGAATCAAAATGACATTTTTCTATAATGGAAAGAAAAATGCAGACAGGCTAACTACCCACCAATTTGGTGTAATAAATTACAGTGCATCCACATGACAGAGAATTATTCATCCTCTGAAAATGATCATTAAGATGATTGTGTATGGCACACAGGAAAAGAAAATGCAAAAAAAATCACATATTATGATAGTAATAAAATGCAAACACGTGAAAATGTTATTGGAAATAACATGAAAAAATCTTAAATGAGTAGTTGTGGTGGCAAAATATCATGAATATTTTTCTTTTCAAATTTTTCTTTAATGCTACTAATGGTTAATCTTTTAATTTTTAAAAGATAGATGTTTTATAAAGAGTCTCCAAGTGTGGTCTGCCAGTTGCTGAATTCAGTAAATCCTCCATCTTCTCTATACTTCATGTAAGGGCTTGGGCTGAATGCAGCCCAGGACCACAGGCACTCTTACGTGTTATTATCACTAAGCTCAGTGACAGCAATAAAAATATTTTATTTTATACTTTGTGGTACCAAAAAAAAACATTAATATAGAATCTTTCCTTTAACCTCATTAAAATGTTTCTTTGCTATATTAGAACCACACTTCTATCTGTTGGCATATAATTGGCTAACACAGGAAGAATAAGAATAATTAAGAGCACAGCCAGCCTTCTTTCTTCTGGTTGCATTATCTTGGACAAGTTACTTAGCTTCTCTGTACTTCCCTGTCTTTTCAGTAAAAGGAGATAACAATAACTGTGCCGGCTGGGCGTGGTGGCTCAAGTCCATAACCCCAGCACTTTGGGAGGCCGAGGAGGGCAAATCACAGAGTCAGGAGTTTGAAACCAGCCTGACCAACATGGTGAAACCCCATCTCTACTAAAAATATAAAAATTAGCTGGGCATGGTGGCTGATGCCTACTCAGGAGGCTGAGGCAGGAGAATCGTTGGAACCCGTGAGGCGGAGGTAGCAGTGAGCCAATATCACACCATCACACTCCAGCCTGGGCAACAGATAGTGACTCTGTCTTAAAAGAAAAAAGAAAACAACAACAAAAAGACAATAACTCGCTGGGCGTGGTGGCTCATGCCTGTAATCCCAGCACTTCGGGAGGCTGAGTCAGGTGGATTACCTGAGGTCAGGAGTTCAAAACCAGTCTGACTAACAAGGTGAAACCCTGTCTCTAAAAAAAATAAATAAATAAAACATAACTATGCCTACTTCATGGGGTTTTCATAAAGATCCAATGCAACGACCCGTGAAAAGCTTAGCCTGCGGCATGTGCTCAATCAGTGGTAGCTATTTATTGTCCTCAGACTTTTGAAAGTGTCCTTATGTTATCAAGCAAATAGGCTCACTGCCTGAAGCAAACAGAAGCCAATATTATGGCACCTCAATATTATTTGAGAAAAGAAAGGCATTATTGCAAAACTGGCCAGCAAGGAGACAGGAACAGAGATCCTGGGGATGCAAGGCTGGTTCAACATACACAAGTCTATAAACGTAATTAACCACATAAACAGAACCAAAGACAAAAACCACATGATTATCTCAATAGACACAGAGAAGGCCTTCAACAAAATTCAACAGCACTTTATGCTAAAAAACTCTCAATAAACTAGGTATCGATGGAATGTATCTCAAAATAATAAAAAGCTATTTACAACAAACCCACTGCCACTATGG
The DNA here is from genome assembly GCA_028533165.1 of Leontopithecus rosalia. NCBI lineage: Eukaryota > Metazoa > Chordata > Mammalia > Primates > Cebidae > Leontopithecus > Leontopithecus rosalia. The sequence goes on along the minus strand of JAPYYA010004995.1, from coordinate 7,388 downwards.
AAGCATTCCCTTTGAAATCTGGCACAAGACAAGGATGCCCTCTCTCAGCACTCCGATTCGATACAGTATTGGAAGTTCTAGCCAGAGCAATCAGGCAAGAAAAAGAAATAAAGGGTATTCAAATAGGAAAGGTGGAAGTCAAATTGTCTCTATTTGCAGATTACATGATTATATATTTAGAAGACCCCATTGTCTCAACCCAAAATCTCCTGAAATTGATAAGCAACTTCAACAAAGTCTCAGGATACAAAATCAATGTGCAGAAATCACAAGCATTCCTATATGTCAATAACAGACTAAAAGAGAGCCAAATCAAGAACAAACTGCCATTCACAATTGCTACAAAGAGAATAAAATACCTAGGAATACAATTAACAAAGAATGTAAAGGACCTCTTCAAGGAGAACTACAAACCACTGCTCAAGGAAATAAGAGAAAACACAAACAGATGGAAAAACATTCCATATTCAGGGTTAGGAAGAATCAATATTGTGAAAATGGCCATACTGCCCAAAGTAATTGATAGATTCATCACTATCCCCATCAAGTTACCTATGACCCTCTTCACAGAACTGGAAAAAAAACACCTTAAATTTCATATGGAACCAAAAGATAGCCCACATAGCTAAGTAAATTCTGAGCAAAATGAACAAAGCTGGAGGCATCACACTACCTGACTTCAAACTACACTACAAGCCTACAGTAATCAAAACAGCATGGTACTGGTATAAAAACAGAGATATAGACCAACGGAACAGAACAGAGGTCTCGGAGGCAATGCCACACATCTATAACCATCTGATCTTTGACAAACCTGAAAAACACAAGCAATGGAGAAAGGATTCCCTGTTTAATAAATGGTGTTGGGAAAACTGGATAGCCATGTGAAGAAAGCAGAAACTGGACCCCTTCCTGACACCTTACACTAAAATAAACTCCAGATGGGTTGAAGACTTAAAAAACATAAGACCTAACACAATAAAAACCCTAGAAGAAAACCTAGGCAAAACCATTCAGGACATAGGCATAGGCAAGGACTTCATGACTAAAACATCAAAAACATTGGCAAGAAAAGCCAAAATAGACAAATGGGATCTAATTAAACTCCAGAGCTTCTCTGCAGCAAAGGAAACAATCAACAGAGTGAACCAGCAGCCAACAGAATGAGAAAAAATTTTTTGCAATCTACCCATCTGACAAAGGACTAATATCCAAATCTACAAAGAACTTAAACAAATATACAAGAAAAAAACAACCCCATCAAAAAGTGGGTGACAGATATGATCAGACACTTTTCAAAAGAAGACATATATGAAGACAACAAACATATGAAAAAAATGCTCATCATCACTGGTCATTAGAGAAATGCAAATCAATACTACATTGAGATACCATCTCATGCCAGTTAGAATGGTGATCATTATAAAATCTGGAGATAACAGACGCTTGAGAGGATGAGGAGAAATAGGAACACTTTTAAACTGTTGGTAGGAGTGTAAATTAGTTCAACCATTGTGGAAAACAGTGTGGCAATTCCTCAAGGACCTAGAAATAGAAATTCCATTTGACCCAGCATTTTCATTACTGGGTATATACCCAAAGGATTATAAATTATTCTATTATAAAGACACATGCACACGTATGTTCATAGTGGCACTGTTTACAATAGCAAAGACCTGGAACCAACCCAAATGCCCATCGACGATAGACTGGACAAGGAAAATGTGGCACATATACACCATGGAATACTATGCAGTCATAAAAAACGATGAGTTTGTGTCCTTTGTAGGGACATGGATGAACCTGGAAACCATCATTTTCAGCAAAGTGATACAAGAACAGAAAATCAAACATCACATGTTCTCACTCATAGGTGGGTGTTGAACAATGAGAACACATGGACACAGGGAGGAGAGCATCACACACTAGGGTCTGTTGGTGGGGACCAGAGGAGGGGCAGCAGGGGTTAGGGAGCTGGGGAGGGATAACATGGGAAGAAATGCCAGATATAGGTGACAGGGATGGAGGCAGCAAACCACACTGCCATGTATGTACCTATGCAACAATCCTGCATGTCTGCACGTGTACCCCAGAACCTAAAATGCAATTTAAAAAATGTATACACACACACACACACACACACACACACACACACACACACATAATTATCCAAAAATGTTAATACATATAATTAGTTGTAGAGTTAGGATGAGATCCTAGCCTTCCTGACTTCTAGAGTATCATGTATTCCCTCCACCACACCCAAACATGTACCGGATTTGTTGTTGTTGTTGTTGTTGAGACAGAGTCTCACTTGGTGGCCCAGGCTGGAGTGCAGTGTTGCAATCTTGGCTCGCTGCAACCTCTGCCTCCTGGGTTCAAGTGATTATCCTTCCTCAGTCTTTCAAGTAACTGGGACTACAGGTGCCCACCACCACGCCCGGCTAATTTATTGCATTTTTAGTAGAGATGGGGTTTCACCATGTTAGCCAGGATGGTTTCAATCTCCTAACCTCATGATCTGCCCGCCTTGGCCTCCCAAAGTGCTGGGATTACAGGCGTGAGCCACTGCGCTTGGCCCCATTTTATTTTTTATAAATTATAATACTAGGGAATACAACAGGATTCTAGTATATCCTGTTTCTTGGTCTACCAACAGTCTGGTATTTTTTTGTTAGTGTGTTACCATTATTTTAATATATTTAAAAATGTAAATAATCTCCATTTTGAGATCAAGATCAATGATTCATTGTACATAAAAAGGTCAGGTGATATATTCTCCAAATCTCAACAGGTATAGGTAACTATAAATAATGATACTATTGTACTATGCAAAGTTTCTCTAGCAAGAATAATTCTTAAAAGGAATATGACAGAACTGAAATTAATATGTGAATTCAGTCTAGGAATATACATTCACACATGATAAAAGTAAAGGAAGTAAAGACAGTAAAAAACTACTTTTTGAAAAGAAAAATGAGAGCTCACCAGTAATAATATTATAGTAGCTGCAAAGGAAAACAGTTATTGTTCAAAAACTTTTCCTCAGTTATGAAATAGTAGAGAAAATTATTCAAAGATGAAGAAGTCAGAGAAAAATATCTGGAGCTTGCTTATATTTCTCACTATTCTCTCAAATAGCAATGTAAATAAAAAGCTCTCAGCAGCTGGAAAAATCTGCACAGAAAATAAGGCAACAATTCTACAATAACATATGTAAACATCTCCTTTTTAAAATTCACATTTTAAGACAGATTTTTTAAAATCAAAATTATTTCATCTTTTATGTGTATGTCTAATTTTTATGTGTATGGTTTTCATACATAATTTTTAATGTGTATATATATAAACATTATATATACACATTATTTATATATATATACACATTATATATATATACACATTATATATATATACACATTATTTATATATATACACATTATTTATATATATATTCATTATTTATATATATATACATTATTTATATATATATTATATATATAATATATATATATATATATATAGAGAGAGAGAGAGAGAGAGAGATTGAGACAGGCCTCACTCTGACACCCAGGCTGGAGTGCAATGACACAATCATAGCTCACTGCAGCCTGGATCTCCTGGGCTCAAGTGATCCTCTTGCCCTAGCCTCCCAAGTAACTGGGACTACAGGCATGTACCATCACATCTGGCTAGTTTTTAAAATTTGTGTTAGAGAAAGGGTCTCCCTATGTTGCCCAGGCTGGTCCAGAACTCTGGGCTTAAGCAATCCTCTCCCCTTTGCCTTCTAAAGTGCTGGGATTGCAGGCATGAGCCACCACACCTGACCATATATTTTAAATATACCATAGAATATCTTCATTTTCATGTGTAAGTTATTTTAAGCATAATATCTTCTTTTTATTACCTTATGTGCTAGTAATTTATATTAGATTTATAATGTTTAATGTGTACATTTTACATTTATGGTTTATATACTATTTATTTGAAATGTATTAAACATTCTAGTAATTTTTATTTTACTTCTAATATATGAAAGTAGACTATTATCATTCATTCTGTATACCAAAATACAAACATTAAGCAGTCTTCACAAAACACTGTCATCCTCATATGTTGGGCATATTCTTCAAAATAACTTGGGACTTCCAAAGCAAGTTATAAAAAATTGAATTAGCCAGGCACAGTGACTCACACCTGTAATGCTAACACTTTGGGAGACCAAGGTGGGAGAATGACTTGAGCTCAGGAGTTTGAGACCAGTTTGGGCAACATAGGAAGCCCCCCATCTCTATAAGACTATATAGGCTTGCACCTGTAGTCCCAGCAGCTAGGGAGGCTGAGGTGGGAGGATCACTTGAGCCCAGAAGGTCAAGGCTGCAGTGAGCTGTGATCTTGCTGAAACTGGCCTTGTTGTCTAAGGTGTCACCTGAAGTTCTTAGTCTCACAGCCAAGAAAATCAAGGATGCAGACACTGCAAAGGTGAGGTTAGAGCTGAAGTTTAATAGGCGAAAGGAAGAAAGCTCTCTGGAGCAGAGAGGGGTCCCAGAAAGATAGGTTGTCATTTTACAGTGAAGTGCAAGGGCTTTTACAGAGAAGCTGGAGGGGAGGGGGCTTCATTTGCATAAGGTGCAAATTTCGGAGTTCCCATCCCACCCTGTGCATGCGGCTTCTTAGCTTGAGTTACTCCATGTTGTTTATCTCTTCCTACTGCACATATGTAAAAAAGGCAGGGGGTAGAACACTCCAAGGTGAATGTGACTGGTTCAAAGCAGGTGTTCTTACTGGTGCTGCTACAGGCACTACCCTTGCACATGCCTCCTTGTCTGACTATTTCCAAGAAGAGAGGAACTGCTTACTGGGGCCCACTGTATGTCTGTACGTCACACAGGAGGCCCTTTTCTGTTAGAGCTTGCCTTCATTATGTGTGTTTGCAGCTTGATCTCTCAGGCTGCTCTTTCCTGAAGGAGAAATGACTTCTTAGGCTGCTTTTTGTTAGAGGGAATTCTACCGAGGACCCTTGCCCTAACCATCTGCCCAGTTGATTTCTCTCTTTCTCCTCCCACACTGCTGTACTCCAGCCTGGGTATGAGTGCAAGACCCTGTCTCAAAAAACATAAATAAATAAAATAAAAAAGAATTAAGTAGAGAAATGAAATCAAGAAATAATAACTACAGATAAAAGAAATAAAAGCTAAAAATCTGTAAGACTCTCCCTTCCAACCATGATTGAGGAACTGGTCCTGGGGTAGTCTTTCAGGCATAAACAAATAACAAAACTAAACAAAATGGCTGGGCACAGTGGCTCATGACTGTAATCCCAGCACTTTGGAAGACCAAGGTAGGCAGGTCACCTAACGTCAGGAGTTCGAGACCAGCCTGGCCAACATAGCAAAACCCTGTCTCTATTAAAAATACAAAAATTAGCCGGGCATGGTTGTACACATCTGTAATCCCAGCTACTCAGGAAGCTGAGACAGGGAAATTGCTTGAACCCAGGAGGCGGAGGTTGCAGTGAGCAGAGATCGTGCCACTGCATTCCAGCCTGGGCAACAGAGTGAGACTCTGTCTCAAAAAAAAAAAAAAACAAAACTTAATATATAAATTAACTATTTCAGACATTGCACAACAGGCTGGAATATGATCCCTAAAAGGCTGATACCTGTACAAGAAAACTGTGATCCTTAAAAGGACTGTGATCCCAGCAAGAATGGAAATAAATGAGGTGAACCCACAGTTGTTCTGCCTCTCTGCTTGGAGGTACATTCCACAGCTCAGTGCAGGGAGGGGATGCCCAAACACAGCAGTTTTGCCAAATGGAGGAAAGAGATGTTAGAATTCAAAGCAACTGAGGCTCCTGAAGCCTTCATGGCAGGGTCACAGAGAAAAGGGAGCTGAATAGAAAAGAAACTCCAGATAGCAGAATAGGATTCCTTGCATTTTGAGCCCAAAAATAAGCTGTTCATGCATAGAATGAGGCTTTACAAAACTAGGCAGTGAAGAAATACCAAGGAAAGACCAACTATGTGCCAGGAAAAGAATAATTACTGGAACCTGGAAGTTGAACAAATACTGGAGCTCATGCAGAGATAAGAGATATTCTAGCTCTGATTAGCCACAGCAGAGACCTCATTGAACATCCCAGGCTTTCAACATAAAGACCAGGATTTCCAGCAAGACCAGGTCTTCAACATAGAGCTAATCTAGCTCTAAAATAAAGGCAATTCTAGAGCCAATAGTAAAACTAAAGCAAGATTTTAAAAAATCAAGCTGATCCACGAGTAAATTAACTGCTTGCTAGAACAAACTTAAACATTCTATTAAAGAAAACCGCAAATTCCACACACTTGATGTACTATTCATAATGTTCAGTGTTCAATAAATTTTTTTACTAGACATTCTAAGAAACAGGAGATTGTGACCTTAATCAGCTAAAAAATTATCAACAAAATAGATTCAGAAACAATAGCAATTTTCAGCAAATAATTTTAAATAGCTATTACAATGCTCTGTACTATAAAGAGAAACATGAAGGAAACAACTAGAAATATTAATTCAAAAATGAAAATATAAAAACAGAACCAAATGGAAAATCTACAACTAAAAATTCAGTATCTGGAGTATTTAAACTCCCAAGATGGCTTAATAACACATTTTACAGTGGAAGAAAGGACCAACAAACTTGAAAATGGGCAATAGAAACCATCCAGGCTGAAATGCAAAGGGACAAAGGCTGACAAAAATGACCAGTGTCAGGGAACGATCCAAGATGGCCGATCGCTAACATCTCGGGATTGCAGCTCGCAGTTAAAGCTCATAGAACTAGAGGACGCCACACTTTCAGACAAATTCTGGTCGCTCAGGAGCAGAAGATTCCCGGTGGAGGAGCCACGCGGGGCAGTGGCTTCGCCGGCACCGGTCTTGCTGGCACCTCCGCCGGTGCCAGCACCGGTCTTGCTGGCACCTCCGCACTCGGAGCTGACTAGGCAGGGCTGGCTCCCCTTCTGACTGAGGTTTGGAGGAGCCGCGCGGGTTCCCAGCGCTGACTCCTGAGGCCAGCCCAGAAGTTGTGCCAGCACCTCGGCGCAGAGTGAACGTGACTGGTTCCCCTTCTGACCGAGGTTTGGAGCTATGGGAAGGCAGACTCGCCTATTACGGACACAAGAAGGAAGCCAGACAGGAGAAGCCTGGGCAGAAAAACACCATCAGTCTTAACGCCGCTGTTCCTGGCCCTGGGAACTAACATCTTGGACGTCCACTCAAGAGACCTACTGAAAGCTGGTAATTTCAAAGACGACAGGAGGATAAATCTACAACGATGGGAAGAAACCAGCGTAAAAAGGCTGAGAATACTCAAAATCAGAACCCCTCTCCCTCTAAAGATGATC
>JAPYYA010004994.1:0-11222 GCA_028533165.1 Leontopithecus rosalia | reverse complement strand
TTATATATCTGGGTGCTCCTGTATTGGGTCCATATATATTTAGGATCATTAGCTCTTCTTGTTGTATTGATACTTTTACCATTATGTAATGTCCTTCTTTGTCTCTTTTGATCTTTGTTGCTTTAAAGTCTATTTTATTAGAGATGAGAATTGCAACTCCTGTTTTTTTTTGCTCTCCATTTGCTTGGTAAATCTTCCTCCATCCCTTTTTTTGAGCCTTTGTGTATCCTTGCATGTGAGATGGGTTTCCTGGATACAGCACACTGATGGGTTTTGGCTTTTTATCCAATTTTCCAGTCTGTGTCTTTTGATTGGTGCGTTTAGCCCATTTACATTTAGGGTTAATATTGTTATGTGTGAATTTGATACTGCCATTTTGATGCTAGCTTGCTGTTTTGCCCATTAGTTTATGCAGATTCTTCATTTTCTTGATGCACTTTAGCATTTGGTATGTTTTTGGAATGGCTACTACTGGTTGTTTCTTTCTATGTGTAGTGCCTCTTTCAGGAGCTCTTGTAAAGCAGGCCTGGTGGTGAGAAAATCTCTGAGTACTTGCTTGTTTGCAAAGGATTTTATTTTTCCTCACTTATGAAGCTCAGTTTGGCTGGATATGAAATTCTGGGTTGAAAGTTCTTTTCTTTAAGGATGTTGAATATTGGCCCCACTCTCTTCTGGCTTGTAGGGTTTCTGCAGAGAGATCTGCTGTGAGTCTGATGGGCTTCCCTTTGTGGATGACCCGACCTTTCTCTCTGGCTGCCCTTAGCATTTTCTCCTTCATTTCAACTGTGGTGAAACTGACGATTATGTGCCTAGGGGTTGCTCTTCTTGCGGAATATCTTTGTGGTGTTCTCTGTATTTCGTGGACATGAATATTGGCCTGCCTTGCTAGATTGAGGAAATTTTTCTGGATAATATCCTGAAGAGTATTTTTCAGCTTGGATTCATTCTCTTCGTCACATTCAGGTACACCTATCGAACATAGATTAGGTCTCTTCATATAGTCCCACATTTCTTGGAGACTTTGTTCATTCCTTTTTGCCCTTTTTTCTCTAATCTTGGCTTCTCATTTTATTTCATTGAGTTGATCTTTGTCTTCTTATATCCTTTCTTCTGCTTGGTCATTTTGGCTGTTGAAACTAGTGCATGCTTCGCGAAGTTCTTGTGTTGTGTTTTTCAGGTCCTTCAATTCAGTCATATTCCTCTGTAAGTTGTCCATTCTTGTTATCATTTCCTCGAATCTTTTATCAAATCTTTTTTCAAGGTTCTTAGTTTCTTTGCATTGATTTAGAACATGTTCTTTTAGCTCATGGAAGTTTGTCATTACCCACCTTCTGAAGTCTGATTCCGTCATTTCATCACACTCATTCTCCGTCCAGCTTTGTTCCCTTGCTGTTGAGGAGTTTTGTTACTTTGTGGGAGGTGAGGTGTTCTGGTTTCGGGTGTTTTCCTCCTTTTTGCACTGGTTTCTTCCCATCTTTGTGGATTTATCCACCTGTCGTCTGAGTGGTTGCTGATTTTCCGATTGGGTCTCTGAGTGGACGTCCAGATTGTTGATGATGAAGTATTTCTGTTTTTTAGTTTTCCTTCAAATAGTCTGGCCCCACTGCTGTAGGACTGCTGAGGTTCACTCCAGGCCCTGCTTGCCTGGGGAACTCCTGTAGCAGCTGCAGAACCTTGAGGGTTGCTACCAGATTCTTCTTCTGCTATCTTTGTCCCTGAATGATGCCTGCCATATGTCAGTCTGAGGATTCCTTTTTGAGGTGACTCTTTGGATATACGGGGTCAGGGAGCTGCTTGAGGAGACTCTCTGTACTTTATAGGAGCTCAAGTGCTCAGCTGTGAGCTCCGTTGTCCATTCAGGGCTCCTAGGCAGGTAGATTTAAGTCTGCTGCGGCAGAACTCATAAAGCCCCTTATTTTTCCTCAGGTGCTCTGTCCCGGGGAGTTAGGGCTCCATTTATGAGTATCCGTTGCACTCTCCTTCCCAGCAAGGGGGCAGTGTAATCACTGCTTGCCTGCAGTGTCTAGGTTGAGCTGCCGTGGGCTCTGCCTTGTTGCCATGGGCTCCGCCCTGCTGTTGTGGCCTCCACCCTGCTGTCATGGGCTTCACCGTGTTGCTGTGGGCTCTGCCCTGCTGCCATGTGTAATTCCCTGTAGTCCTGTTTATATGGGTGTGCTTGCCTCTGTAGTGGCAGACTCTCTCTGTTATTGTGGGTTGCCTTGGCAATGGCAGGCTGCGTCAGCAATGGCAGTGTAGCTCCATAGGGGTCGAGTGCTTCGGTAATGGCAGACGCCCCCCCGCCGAGCTTCACCGTCCTGGGTTCCGCTGTGCTTGCTGTGAAATTCTCATCTCTGAGCATTTACAATTGCTGTTTTGTTTGTTTTTGTGGGGGTGGGACCCGCCGAGCCTGATCACCTGGCTCCCTGCCTCAGAGCCCTTTTTTTTAAGTTGACTGGTTTACTCTCTGCCAGGTGTTCCAGTCGCCTGCTGCAAGGGCACCAGGATCTGTGTGATTTCCTGTGCAGTGACCCACTGCACTGGCTCAAACCACGTTGCTGCCTGGGAATCTCCTGGGCTGGCTTTCTGTTTAAGTCTTGTTTAATCAGGTAAGAAGAGCCCATGGGGCTCTTACATCTGGGAATCTCCTAGTCTGTGGACAATAACGATCTGTATGGAAATACAGCATCCACTCACCCTCTGCAGATTGACTGGGAGCTGCAATCCTGAGTTGGTCCTACAGTGCCATCTTCCTAAGTCTCCCCACCCCGCTAATCATTTTTTAAATGGCTGATGTGGGCCCAGTATTTTGGTTTGATTTGATTTTAAAATGAAGGCCGAGAACCTCTAAGTGAAAAGACAGAGTTGAGGTCCACACCTGTTTCAGTAATATATATATATACTCATGGTTTCAATAAATATACCTGGCATTCTAGCCCCCACAGTGAAGTTGCATTATTCATCTGGGGTAATACCCAAGGTTCATTGCCTCATGCCAAGGAAATCAAGGATATGAACAGATGTGGAGTGATGTTAAGAGCAGACATTTAATAGGTAAAAGAAATAGAAAAGAGAATAGCTCTCTGTCCTGCAGAGAGAGAGAGGGCCTCCCTAGTGGGTCTTCCAGTCCCATGGTGAAGTGCACGAGCTTTTATAGAATGGCTTGAGGAGGTGGTGTCTGATTTAGTCAGGGCCCAAAGATTGGTTGGACCTGGTATGATGTTTACATACCAAACAAAGAAGCTGGCCGCCCACCCTAATCTCTTATTATCCAAATGGGTTTTCTTCCTGGCTAGTGCCATGTTGTCTGCTCCTAGCTGTACGCAGGGTTGAGAAAGAAAAGGGAAAATGGAGCCGCCATGTTGAACATGCCTAGCCAGCAGGTAGCCTTCTCCTACTGTCACAGCTGCTAGCATTCACTCTAGGTTGCTTATCTATGTCTGCAGGTCTATTTTACAGACTGCTTTTTGTTAGAAAGAAATGATTTTGGGGCTGCTTTTTATTAAAAGGGAAACCTTATCAAGGACTTTCTTACCTTTACTATCTGCCTAAATAATTTCCTTTTAACTCCCATATCACTATCTTTCTGCACGTATGATTTTTTTTTCCCTATGAGGCATTCCAGAAATGCTAGTGGTCAGGGACCATCTTAACCCAGGTTCAAGGACTGCAGATTTTTGGAACTTTCGCATGACTAAATCTGAACTGAAAACTCCTCTGAAGGTTGGTTTACTTCCAATTCATTCTTAAGCTACAGTTGACTCTTCAGGATCCCAGCCCAAAGTGGATGGTATGGTGGGGAATTAGCAGGATTCCTATTCCTGGTGGACTATGGACACCCAGTTTTATCTATTTAGCCTTGCAAGGCTGCCAAATATAATATCTCAGGCCTTCAGTCATTCTTTGTGGATTGGCATATTATCCTGGCTCAACAAGAATCCTTAAGGCTGGTTGTACCTTTCAAGGTCTTCCTCTCCCAAATCTTGGTCTTGTAATTCTTCATTATTTCTCGCTCTGTTCCCATTTACCTTAGGTGGAATAATCACATATGAATAACCTGGTCTTCCCTAATTAGTGGGTGAAATAGATTGGGTAAGAGGTACTGAGATGGCTGCATGTCTGTAATCCTTGACATAATTCGCTCTTACTAGTTTTTTTCAGAGAAGTGAATTATCTAAGATCATGCAGAAGGTTAGTAATAACATCAGGGCGCAAACTCAGGTCTCCAAATTGCCTGTCTGAATGTTTCTTCTATAGTTGAGAGAGTAGCTCTGTTACATTTTAGATGGTCAATGAATATTTATGGAATTAAAGAATACATTAATGTCATGTACTCTCACATAAAATTTCATAATTTGAACAAAGTTAAATTTTATTGATTGATACCATTCACATGTTTCCTAAAAAACAACATGGAATTCACTTCTGGATGGCACTCACTTGTTTTTCTCCTTAGGGAAAACAGCCAGCAGGTTTGATTTATGCAATTTTAGATAGCTTCATATCCTATTCTGCTTTTAATTTGTGGTGCCAAAAGTGATATAATTATCTCTTATCTTCTTCATGTTAAAGCCCAGAGGGAGAGTTTCCTTAAATGCAAATACAGTTATTATCCAAGTCTTAACTTCCAGCAAAGGACTAGATGGTATACAGAAGACAATTTTTAAATTAGCCTTGCATATGTGCATATGAGCTCAAACCAACCTCAATGCCACATTTTACTCTTCACAGAGAAGTTACATGTTAAATCTTCTGAGGAAAGAACATCCCTGAATCATTTCATTGTTAGAGGTAAGTCAATTTCTTCTAATCACAAGGACTACCTCCTTCTGCTTAGAATTTAGAAAGCTGAGGAAGCTGTCATTTCCACACTAACAATGAGAAAAAAGCAGCACCAAATATAAAATCATTAATTTTATTGAACCCATCAGAGATCTGAGGTTACAGAATAACTGAGGCTAAGATCTTGGAAAGATAGGCACTTCTAAGGTAAAATGTAGCACAGCCATTGTCTCGCCTATGGCAGAGCACAGGAGGAAGACAGGTTGTTATACAAATGGCTAAAAAGATTTCATCTAAAATATTTAACAATTTGCTAAATGTCAATGTGGGCTAGCATGAGACTACAGAATTTCCAACAGTCGCAAACAATAAAAGAAGACTGAATACACGTGAAGGTTCTTCTCCAGGGACTTTACTGGTGCTGAAGAGAAAGATTGTGAGGTAGGCTGATTATCAGAGAAAATATCCCTCAGTTTAAAATAATGTCATATATCACATCAACAGAGTAAAGAAGCAAAACAATGTGATTATCTGAATAAATGCAGATAAAGATTTGACAGATTTCAACATCCATTTACATTAAAAACTCTCAGAAAAGTAGAGAAAGGAACTTCCTGTATTTGATAAAGGATATCTTTTAAAAACCCTACAAATAGTATAATATGTAATGAGGCAAACCTGAATACTTTCTTCACGATTTCAGGAAAAAAGCAAAACATTCTTATCAGTCCTATTGAACATTGTATTTCAGGTCCCAGACTATGCAATAAAACAAGTACCTATGTAGATGCATGAATATATATTTATATTCATATGCACATGCATATATAAATGGCATACAAAGTGGATATGAAGAAATAAAATTATATCTACTTGCAAATGCCATGATTTTCTACATTGGAAACCCAATGGAATCTAAATTGTTCATCATGAGCATGTAGAAATACAATTGATAGGTCAATTTTAAAAATCAATTGTATTTCTACATACTCATGATGAATAATTGGAAATTTAATTTTAAAAAATATTATTTAAAAAGTTGCTCTATAGTGGAGAAACCTAGCAAATATTACTACTGCCAAATGATCAAGGTTAACCTTAATATTATAAATCATATTGATAAAGTATATTTTTCATATAATGTGATGAGAATGCATTTTATCTTTGTGGTCTTCCTTCCAAACTTTAACTCCATTCTAATTATGAAAAAAATTAGACAAAATTCCAATTGAGGAAAAAAATGTATAAATTGCCTGACCAGCACTCTTCAAAACACTCAAAGTCACAAAAACAAGAAAAGTCTGAGGAACTGTCACAGACCAGATTAGCGTAAGGAGACATGACATATAAATGTAATACAGTACTCTGGATAGAATCCTGGAACAAAAAAGATGACATTAACAAAATACTAATACAATGTGACATTTTATCTATATTAGCATAACAATGTTGATTCCTTAGTTTTTAACAATTGGGGAAATGGTGAAGGATATACAGTAACTGTATTTTCTTTGAAATTTTTCTGTAAAGCTTATGAAATATAACATTTAAATTTGCACCGAAAACATGAAACAGATAGTAATCAAATAACTTGTTGATGCAGGGATATATCATGTTCAGGGATTGGAAGAATCTTGTTAAAACAGCAATTTTAACAAAACTGATGTATACATTCAGCTCAAGTCCAGTCAAAATCCCAGCAAGAATTGTCCTAGAAATGAAGGAATCGACTCTAAACTTAGGTCAAAATGCAAAGGAGTTAGAAGAGCAAAAGGGCATTTTTCTTTAAAGGAACAAAGTTGGAGGATACATTTTACCAGATTCCAATAATTATTATGAAGTAACAGTAATCAAGGCAATGTGGTATTAGTGAAAGGACAGTCAGGAACAGAAGAGACATTGGTAATGTAGACCCATACATATTTGGTCAATCGTGGTTTTTTATCATATATGTTTAAGGTAATCAACATTGTTTTGATATACATAACATAGAAAAATGATTACCACAGTGAAGCAAATAAACATCCATCCCTTCATATACTTACTTTTTTTGTGGTAAGAGCACCTGAATTCTACTCTCTTGGAAAATTTCTAGTATGGGATATAATATTATGAAGTGTAGTCATAATATTGTACATTCAATCTCTAGATTTATTCATCCTACATACCTGCAATTTTGTATTCTTTGACTAACAGCTCCCCACTTCCTTATCTTCCCTGCCTTGGTAACCACATTCAACTGTTTTTATGTATCCAACATTTTTTAGATTCCACATATGAATAATATTATGTGGTATTTTTGTTTCTGTGTCTGGTCTATTTCACTTTGTTTTCCAGGTTCATTCATGTTGTCACAAATGGCAGGATTTCCTTTGTTTTTAAAGCTGAGTTGTATTTCATTGCATATATACCACAATTTATTGATCTATTAAACCACTGACTGACACATTGTTTCCATATCTTGGCTACTGTGAATAATGCTGCCATAAACTTGGAAGTGCAGCTGTCTCTATGCAGTAGTGATTTCATCTTCTTTGGGTATACACCCACAAGAGAGATTGCTAGATGATATGGTAATTCTCCTTTTAGGTTTTGAGGAACTTCCATACTGTTTTCCATAATGGCCGTACCAATTCACATTCCTAATAAGCACAAGAACTCCCTTTTCTCCACATCCTTGTCAATACTTTTTATCTCAATCAATTGATTTTTAAGAAAATGCAAAGTAAATCAATGGACAATGAATGGTATTTTCAATAAACGTTCCTATAACAATTAGATATCCATAAAGAAACTATGAATCTCACTCACAACTCATAAACTACACAAAAACTAAGTCAACTTGAATCAGAGGCCTAAATGTAAACCTGAGACCATAAAACTCCTAGAACAATCATACGAACACATCTTTTTGAACTTAAGGTCAGCAAAAACTTTTTAAATACAACACTAAAAGAGCTTGTTAATCAAAAAAAGTTGTATGATACATAAATACACACATATATATCACATATATAGATATATATCCATACATACATCATACATACGATAGATTTACATATATATACACACAGGACATATTGCGCATGTGTGTATATGTATATATACATATGTGTAAATCTTCTGCTCTTCTAATAACATTATTAACGGAATAAAGACAAAACCAGAGATTGGAGAAAATATTTTTAAAGCATATATCTGGTAAAAAAAAATGAATTGCATCTAGGATATATACAGAAATCTCAAAACTCAATAATAAAATGTTTATATGAAAACAATTGCTAACCAAGATGGGCAAAATATTTAAACTAATAATTCAGTGAGGAAGAGATAGGTCTGACATTAAAGACAAGAAAAGGAAATGCCCAATATCATCACACTACCATGAGATACCACTACACACTGATTAGAATGCTAAAACAAAAATAAGAGCAAAAATTCAATAGAACATCCAAGTGAACAAATAACCTGACAATTTCACAGACTAGGAAGGATGTTGAGCATCTGGAATTTTTCTACATTGCTTCTTACCACGCAAACTGGACCTTTCTTTCGATGTCAAATATATAATTTACCCAAAGGTATAAACCTTATCTTCACACAAGAATCTGTACAGGAGTGTTTATGGTAGCTTTATTCATAATTGCTTAAAACTAGAAGCAAACCAAATGGCCTTCAGTGGGAAAATGGGTAACAATATGTGATAGAATTATCACAGATATTTATATAACCTATAATACTTAGCACCTGTGATACTTAGCAATAAAAGTAAACTAATAAATTCTTACCTGGTAGAAGAGATACTATGATCACAAAAGGGGTTTTGCTAGGGTGAGGCTTATCGATTACACTGGTGATGTGCTGAATCTGAGATTCTTACCAAGAAACTCAAAGGCATAATTTTTGCTAATGTAAGATAAAAACAGCAACAACAAAAATAAACCAATGAACATAACAACATGAATGAATCACAATACATTATGCTAAGTATAGGAAGCTAGACTCAAAGGGCCATGGAATTTATGATTCAATTTATCTGACAATCTGGACAAAAAACAGATCAATAATTACCAAAGACCAGAGGTAAAGGTAAGGGATTAACTAAAAAGGGGCATGGAGTGATGGGTGCTGGAAACTGATCTATCTCATGACTGTGGTAGTGGCTACACAACTGTATACTTTTGTCAAGACTAAAAGAACTGTTCTCTGAAAAGAATGAACTTTCTAAACATAAATGTATCTTAATAAACATGATCAAATAAAAGAATACATTTGTAAGCATAAGGCAAATGTTAAATGGCACTGTTTTCTGTCTTCAACTTTGATCAGAGATCAGTTTTTGTCCTGAAAATAAGATAATAAAATAATTTCTGTCTGAAGCTGAGGTTTGCCTCAATTTTCTCCATTACCATGTTCCCAAATCCCCCTTTTCCATAAAATGACTCATTTCTCCAATCCTGCTGCCCAGGCCGTTACATGATATAACTACCCACCTGCCTAAATTGCTGGTCTGAATTCCAGAACTCATCACAGCTGCACTTCTTGTCATGGTTTCTATCAACTTGCCTACTTTTAGCTTTTGATTCCTCTAAGTTACTTGCACTCTATAAAAAGTAGTTTATGAATGATTAATTAATAACCATTTTTCATCAACATTCAATTTCGGTTTAAATCAATAGAAGTATTTACTGTATGAAAGAAGCACTCTGCCAGGAATGAGACAAATAATGATGAACAGGAGATATACTATTACTAGATATATCTCCTGACTCCTCAGAACTTAAGAGGCTTATGGTAGACAGTACATCTTCAATTACAACCTAATATGAACTTTGGGTTGATATATGAGACCATGGAAAGGCCATGAGACAGGTTTAGTTGAGTCAGCCAAGCCCTTCCAACTTGATTTATAAGTTTGGTAATGGAGGGTGGGTAGGAATCAACCTAGGAGGTGAAGATAGGAGAGAGGAATAGTATTTCTGACATAAAGAGCACAGTCTGTAGAGGCCCCAAACTAAGACAGCAAGGGAGTTCAATCACCTGAAAGGGTTCCTTAAAACAGAGACATATGATCAGATGGTTGCTGAGAAATGAAACTGGATATACAGACAGGGATCAAGACATGAAAAGCCTAATATATTGTATTAAAGGGTTTTTTCTTTCCTATTCCTGCACAGATACAATTATGACATATTACACTTTTTATGTACAGTAATTTTATATGCATAATAACTTGGGAAACTAAAATGGTTCCCTATCAGGGTAGACCTTCAAATTAATCTTTCAGGGACTCTCAAAGTCTTGGTCCCTCTACATGCTCTTTTCTGCTCTCATCTCCTAAATACACCTTATATTTTACATTATTAATTATCCCTCTTCCTTATCCATCTTCACCCACACCAAATAGTCTTACAAACAACTGGCTGATCATAGAATCTGCATTGATAAGCACTAAATCTTTAATCTAAATGTCATTGCCGTTTGTTCTATTACTACAATTGTGTTGCTACTTTTGTTACTGTTTTGTTTCCCATTGAAAATCCTGACTTACTGTTATAGCTATGTGTATTTAATCTATGAAAGGCAGACAGCAAAATAAACTGCAATAAAGTTAGATTACTGCATAGCTCACAATAAAGACACATTTTATATAGTAATTATTTTTATTTGTAAAATAAACTACAGAAAAAGGAGAAGGAGTTCCTAAACTAAATCAACCCCAAAGTCTTCCCTGCCTCTGGACTTCCCATTACCAAAATAGTACCTATTTATTTAAAAGATTTGTGTTTAGTGGTGTTACTTGTAGCCAAAGTCTTTCCAGTGTAAAGATGTAAGTACACATTTCTCTCATAAAGCTATTCTCTGCAAGTCATAATCATCAGAGACCTTGACATTTCAGTCAATGTAATAAAGAAAAGCTTTGGTGACTTTTTATATAAAAAAGAATCAGATAATAGACAGCAGACAGAGAAGGTCAGTTTTAATTATGG
The DNA here is from genome assembly GCA_028533165.1 of Leontopithecus rosalia. NCBI lineage: Eukaryota > Metazoa > Chordata > Mammalia > Primates > Cebidae > Leontopithecus > Leontopithecus rosalia. Next base: position 453 of record JAPYYA010004994.1, on the reverse strand, counting down.
TGCCTGAATTGTCTGTCATGTCTTATGTAGGTTTTGTTTCACAAGTAATATTGAGTCAGAGAAAAATTAAATTTGGTGGGTGGTGAGGATTTTCAAACTAATTGACTTTATTGTGCTATTTATATTCCAGTATTTAAACCTGGCAGATACTAAGCATGACGCTTTTATTAATTGCTAATAACAACATTGAAAAATGTACTAAAAGTGTTGCTATTGTTATTATTATTCATAATGATATAAATGAGTTAGCAGTGTTAAGAGAATGATTCACTCATTCATTATTATCATTACTCAACAGAAATATATAGAGTCGAGGAACGATCCAAGATGGCCGATCGCTAACATCTCGGGATTGCAGCTCGCAGTTAAAGCTCATAGAACTAGAGGATGCCACACTTTCAGACAAATTCTGGTCGCTCAGGAGCAGAAGATTCCCAGTGGAGGAGCCACGCG
>JAPYYA010004993.1:0-11224 GCA_028533165.1 Leontopithecus rosalia | reverse complement strand
TCCCTCTTTTTCTTCCTCTTTCTTCCTCTCCTTCACTCCTTTTTTTCTTTCCTTCTCTCAAAGAAAGAAAAAAAAGAAATCAACTTGTAGACCTCTAGATCCAGGTCGGCAATGTCTGTCTCATTGCTTGATTTCCTTCCTTCCCTTCCCTTCCTCCTTTCCTCCCTCCCTTCCTCCTTTCCTCCCTTCCTTCCTCCCTTCCTCCTTCCCCCCCAAAAAAAATTTATTGAGACTTGTTTAACAGCTTAGTAAATGGCTTATCTTGGTGAATGTACCATATGCACTCAAAAACACTGTGAATTACTCAGTTCTTTGATATAGTGTTCCAGACATGTTTATTGTTCTTCCGATTTTCTATATATACTGGTATTTTGTCTAGTTGTTATATTAAATACTGAGAAAAGACTGTTAAAATTTCCAATTATAAGTGTACATTTGTCTATTCCTTCCTTATTTCTATCAATTTTAGAGTCATGTATATTAAAACTTTTTATTCGGTATATACACATTTACAATTTGTATGTCTTTCTGATGAGTTGATGCATTCACCACTATAAAATACTCCTCTGTCTCTGGTGATACTCTGTCTGAAGTCTACTCCAGCTTTCTTATGTGTAGTGTTTTTATGGTATATCTTTTTTTCTTTTTAGATGGAGTCTAGCTGTAATGTCCAGGCTGGAGTGCAATGGGGCAATCTTGGCTCACTGCAACCTCTGCCTACCAGATTCAAGCAATTCTCCTGCCTCAGTCTCCTGAGTAGCTGGGATTACAGGCATGCACCACTACACCTGGCTAATTTTTGTATTTTTAGTAGAGACAGGGTTTCACCATGTTGACCAGGCTAGTCTCGAACTCCTGACCTCATGTAATCCACTGCCTTGGCCTCCCAAACTGCTGAGATTATAAGTGTGAGCCACCGCATCTGGCCTGGCATACCATTTTTACTTTCAACCTGTGTTTTAATTTTTTTTTAAAGTGTCTCTTGTAAAAATGAAGTATGCTTCTTTCTTTCTTTTCTTCTTTTCTGAGACAGAGTCTCTGTCACCCAGGCTGGAGCTCAATGGCATGGTCATGGTTCACTGCAACCTCTGCCTTCCACGTTCAAGTGATTCTGCTGCCTCAGCCTCCTAAGTAGCTGGGACTACAGGCACATGCCACCACACTCAGCTACTTTTTGTATTTCTAGTAGAGACGGGGTCACTATGTAGGCCAGGCTGGTCTCAAACTCCTTACCTCGTGATCTGCCTCAGTCTCTCAAAGTGCTGAAATTAAGGTGTGAGCCACTGCACCTGGCCAAAGTATGCTTATTTCTACCCATATAATGAAAATCCTTTTTCAATCTTTCCATAATGGTAGAAATCCTTCTGATACAGTTTGGCTGTGTCCCTACCCAAATCTCATCCTGAATTGTAGTTCCTATTATCTCCATGTGTTGTGGTAGGGACCAGATGGGAGGCAACTGAATCATAGTGGGGGTGGGGGTTGCTCCATGCTGTTCTCACGATATTGCCTGAGTTCTTATGAGACCTGATGGTTTTCTAAGGGGCTTTCCCCGCTTTGCTCAGGACTTCTTTCTGCTGCCCTGTGAAATAGGTGCCTTTCTTCCCCTTTGTCTTCTGCTATGTTTGTAAGTTTCCTGAAGCTTTCCCAGTCATGCAAAACTGTGAGTCAATTAAACCTCTTTTCTTTGTAAATTACCAGTCTTAGGTATTTCTGCATAGCAGCATGAGAATGGACTAATATGGCTTCTGTAGAATAAACAATTATCCTGTTTATTCATTTTAGAAATACAGCATCTCTCATATTTTTCTCATAACGTGGGGCACACTTGTACACATATTCATTCTTCACAGAATGCAATGTGCTTACGTGAGACTAAATCAGTAGGATCTGAGAATAGTATCTTGGACTTCCAACATATATGACAGCCAGTTTAATTTGAATTTATATTTTTGGCAATTACTTAAGATACCCAAATTATAACTGTCTCTCCATTTTCTCAAGGAATTAGTCTTTTCTATTAAAGAATTTAAGGGAATTGGGCCTGGAAATTAAAGAAATACAATAGTTTATGTTTGAGTGAATCTCTCTATGCAGAAAATACAAAATGTTACCACTAGGAAGCCTTTGTCACTCATCCTTATGGGGCATTCTGGGGGAATAAAACCAGTGTGTGCTGGCATAAAAGAATGAAGACACAGTCATTCCACAACTGCTGTAGGCAGTGCCTTGCAGAGCAGTGAGAAATACAAAAAGTAAATGAAACAGTTTCAGCCCTTAAAAAATCTGAAAATTATCCATTTTCCCTTTGCCCCTCTAGCTCTATTCTACACCATTCTCTCCCCAATTCTGTGCCCTTGTGACTCTTCTGAAATGTATAAATCAGTTTTCTTGATCTCTGGCTTGCAGCTGTTTTTGACCAACAGTAAGCATTAGCAGGAGATCAGAGGAAGGGAGGAGAAGAAAGTCTTCATATTTATTCTTTTGGATCTCATCCTGTGGAATCATCATGAGCTGGCTACCTCTCTCTACTGAAGGTCAAGGCTCCTATAAGGAACCTTTCTTCATACATCTGTCTTTTTCTGGTTTCAAGTAATTCCTCTTCCTCCTTGAACCTCTAAGCCTAGGGATGGAAACAGATTCCACTTCCAGCGGCACTGCAGTATTGAGCTATCTTCTGTTGTTTGTTCCATGCACACTTTTCCCTTGTTTCCTCATGTCAAATGCACACCTTCATTAAACACTCTGCTGTTTAGGCTATTTGAGTATGCCACTGCTTTCCTGCTAAAACCTGACACAGCAATATGATGAACTAATAATTAACAATATAAAGAACTACACAATAAGGGCCATATAAATATTGCAGATTGTAACATAATTTGCTGAACAAGTGGAGGGTAGAGCGAAATCTTTAATGCTTAGGGTTCTAAAGGAAGGTATTCAAGAGAAGAGGAGACTGGACAAGCAGACCAAAAAAAAGACCCATTGAAGAGAGACAAGCAGTGAGGGAGCAAGAAGAAAGTGTATTGAAGGCACAGTGGTAAAACAAGCCAGGTCCTGCTCAGATTGGATTGTTAGATCAGATTGCTAGGGTAGTGATTCCCCACTCATGCACCTAACGACATTAACACATCTTACTTGAAATTCCTCACATTCTAAGGAATTTCTCTTCTCATCAGAAAGTGTGAAGACTAGGGAAGGTGACATTATTGATGACATGATTTGAATCATGTCCTTGCCCAAATCTCATGTCAAATTTTAATCTCCAATGTTGGAGAAGGGGCCTGGTGAGAGGTGATTAGAACATGGGGGTGAAGTTCTCATGAACAGTTTAGCAGCATCCCCACTTGCTACTGTATAATGAGTGAGTGCTCATGAGATCTAGTTGTTTACAAGTGTGTAGCATCTCCCTAACTCTCTTTCTTCCTCCTGCTCCAGCCTGTGAAGTGCCAGCTTCCCCTTTAAGATTTCACCATGATTGGGAAGTGTAAATTAATTCAACCATTGTGGAAGACAGTGTGGTGATTCCTCAAGGATCTAAAATTGGAAATACTATTTGACCCAGCAATCTTATTACTGGGTATATAACCAAAGGATTATAAACCATTCTTTAATAAAGACACATGCACACGTATGTTTAACACACCACTGTTCACAACAGCAAAGGCTGGGAACCAACCCAAATGCCCATCAGTGACAGACTGGATAAAGAAAATGTGGCACATATACACCATGGAATACTATGCAGCCATAATAAAGGATGAGTTCACGTCCTTTGCAGACACATAGATGAAACTGGAAATCATCATTCTCAGCAAACTGACACAAGTACAGAAAACCAAACACTGCATGTTCTCACTCATAAGTGGGTGTTGAACAATAAGAATACACAGACACAGGGAGGGGAACATCATATACCGGGGGGCTAGGGAAGGAATAGCAGGGAGTGGGGATATTGGTGAGGGATAGCATTAGGAGAAATACCTCATGTAGATGACAGGGCGATGGATGCAGCAAACCACCACCATGGCGCGTGTATACATATGTTAACAAACCTGCACAATCTGTACATGTATCCCAGAACTTAAAGTATAATAAATAAATAAACTCAAAAAAGAAAACAAAAAAACTTTAAAAAGAAAATATTTCACCATGATTGAAGCCAAGCAGATGCTGTCATGCTCCAATTTCAGAGCTTCAGTATTATTAGCAACAGACCACTTGTTTCATAGCTATGACAATATGCTATGGCTGAGACTCTTCACTGTGTGCCATTATAGACTAAAGTTTGCATGCTAATGTATTTCAGAATAAACTTTACTAAAGGTTGCTGATTTGGAAACTTGCAGATTCTTGGGTTCCACTCACCAGAAATTCTAATTCAGTAATTCTCTCAAGAGGACTGGACAATATCCATTTTTTTTAACAAGACATGTATTTGATTCTTGATTTCTCCCATATAGGGAGAAACATATTTGTGGACAATAGTTATCATGAAAGGTTTTCAATCCAAGGAGTGAACTAATGGCAGTGGTCTTTTAGAAAGATTAGTCTGGCCACAGGACACAAGATAGACTGGATGTGGAAAGAATGAGGAGAGGAAAGGTAGCTAAGAGAAGACTCTTAAAGTTCAAATAGATGGGACTGAACACCTGGCATGAAAAGATTAGCAAGAAAGAAAATGAAAGGAAGGGACACATATGAGCAAAGTGAAAAATGGGCAGGTATTTATTATTTACTGAACTTTATAGTGTTGTGATTTAAAACTTGTCAACATGTGTTTTTTCTACACTCCTCCTATTTTAAAAAAAAGGATTCTAATTCCCCTCCTTTTAATTATAAGCCAGTCTTAGTGGCTCATTCTCAACAATAGCAAGTGATAGATGTGACACTATATGACTCCTGAAGTTAGGTTAGAAAAGATGATAGGGCTTCCTTCTGGCTCTCTCAAGTTAATGCCTTTAGAGCCCTGAGCTGCTATGGAGTCCAGCTACCCTGAGCCTTCCATGCAGAGAGATGAGAAGAGATCCCTGAGGAGCCTCAGCTGTTCCAGACCCCAAGAGCTTGAGTCTTCCCAAACCAAGAATGAGACATACAGATTGAGAAGACTTTGAGGTTACTGCAACCCCAACCACCATTTAAATGTAACCTCAAAAGCCATGTTGAGTTGAAACCAATCAGCTGTGCAGTTTTTAATTTCCTGACCCATAGAAAGCATGTGAAATCATAAATAATCATTGTTGTTTTAAGCCAGTAAGTTTTGGGGTTGATTTGTTATGCAGCAACCATGCCTTCATATACATGGCAAAGTCAGAGGACTCTGATTTCATCTTTGTACAAAGTTTAGATATTGACTCTCCACTTGGCATAGGGCAATTATAAAAATCTCATCAGTCTTTGGCTGCCTAGCGCAGTGGGTCACGCCTATAATCCCATCACTTTGGGAGGCCAAGGAAGGTGGATCACGAGGCCAGAAGTTTGAGCCTGACCAACATGGTGAAAACCCACCTCTACTAAAAACACAAAAATTAGCCAGGCATGGTGGCCCGTGCCTGTAATCCCAGCTACTCAGGAGGCTGAGGCAGGAGAATAGCTTGAACCTGGGAGGTGGAGATTGCAGTGAACTCACACCACTATACTCCTGCCTGGGCAACAGAGCAAGACTCCATTAAAAAAAAAGAATCTCATCAGCCTTTTAATTTTAATGGCTTTTCATAGCATCACAGCACATTGCAATAAAAATAAATGAATATCATCTTCTACTAATATATTATCAATTTCAAAACCTAATTATTAAATAATTATAAACAAGCTTCTAAGTCATCAGTTCCGGGGAAAAGCATCAACATTTTCTTTAATATTTTGCAAGAAAGTTCTAATGCTTAAAAAAATATTGCATAATTAAAATTAAATCACTCTCCCTTAGGAGCCAATCAAATTTGTCTCCCTTAGGAATATCAAATCAAATTATGAGTTTGTCATATCAATTCACTATGCCAGTAGGATGATAGCCTTCGAGGGTTAATTTTCTTTTATCTTTAAGCTTTTTTAAAAAAACATATTTATCTAGTTGCGAATTTTTCATATATCCACTCTCACTCACTCAAACTCAGAACTTACACGATTTTAGACTCCTTTTAAATGGCAATGCTAAGGCTAAATTATAGATCTTAAAGGAAATCATAAGAAGAAAAAAAAAAGAACAGATAGTCATTCTACATACTTCAGCAGGCCTTACTCTCTTCCATCCCACAAGGCATGACAAATGGAGTTCACAGAGCTGTGTTTGCTCCAGGGCCACACCTCCCTAAGCACAATTTCTGGAGTCCTTTCCACCTTACTCAAGAAGCCAGAAGGAATGCAACTGAGTAAGAGTGGCATTTGGGTGTCATGGGGACTTTAAAGTACTTTCCCATCATGACCACTCCACTATGATCTAAGTAAAAATGCTGTGTGTCTGGAGCACCAAGCATCAGTACCTTTATAAACAGCCTACTTCACACCTTAGAAAACAAAAGCACCACCATGTCATCCCCGACATGATCTCTGAAAGTTAGGTATCAGACATGTTCAATTCCCTAGCCTGGGATTCCTTAAGTAGGGTGCGTGCATCCAGGAGGATGGCTCAAGATGATAAATTGGGATGCAAAAAGAAACATTAGATATTCTGCTCAAAACTGACTTTTTAAATGTAACAAGCAGAAGAAATTAAGCTTCACCCATCTTTAGCATATAACTGACATTGTGGCACCCACTGTATCAGTCACCTGTCACCTACATAGGATCTACATATCTTTGTGAGGCATTTTTTGGTGACAAAACAACAAATAAAATCAAGTATGACTATCCAGTCAGTTTAGTTTTAATCAAACCTTTGAATCCTGTCTCATAAAGTTTTAGCCAAGTTTCTTCAAAGTAGTTTCATTTTAAATTACATTGTGCTTAAAATGTTAATGAGATAAAATATTTTTATACTAAAATAAAATATAAATTGTTAAAATTATTGGTTATTTTATCTTCATCTCTCCTTAAATATTCTCTGTGTAAGTTTTATAATTCACATTCTAATGCATAATAATGGCTCAAATAACTTGTTGGTAGTATGCATGATCAAACAAGTATGGAGAATAATATCCAAATGTATTACATGAAAAAAACAAAAATGTGAGAACAATAATCTATACACATGCTTCCTTGTATAAAATATCTCTGGAAAGATACATTGTCTACTTTCTGGGAAGGTACCTGGGGACAAGAATAAGAGAGAGTTTCCAGTGTATATAATTTTATATCCTTAAAATAGTCAGCTACCTAATGTGTTGTCTAGTTGAAATTAGAGTTTAAAATAAAAATGTATACAAGAGACCACATGCTAAACATTGTATGTATCTATACTCTATTATACATGATTATATGTACTTGTATTTTACCATAAGGGTACATTGTTCACTCACCTTTGTGTTTCCAGAACAAAGTGCATTAGGCTAGAACATGATAACAGCTTTAAAAATATCTGTTGTTAAATGAAACTTCTTGAAGGGATTATGTGAAAATCTCTCATCTTCTCCTGAGGTACCTGTGTCATTTCATAATCTAGAATACTATGGACCTTACAGCTGTTCTCCTCTCTCCCACTCACTTTATTCTCCTGCTAGAATTAAATAGTACCTTTACAAAATTATAGCTAGATTGGTGGAATAAGTTCTAGTGTTCCATACCATTGTAGGATGACTATACTTAATAATAAATAAATAATTTTAAATAGCTGGAAGGAAGATGGAGGATATTGAATGTTCCCAACATAAAGAAATAATAAATGTTTGAGATTGTGCTAATCACCCTGATTTGATCACTATACATTATATGCACTGAAACATCATTCTGTACTCCATAAATATATATTATTATATATCAATTTAAAAATTAAATTAAGTTACATTAAAAAGTACAAAAAATAAAATCTTTAAATTTATTGTGTTTAAATCACCTGCACTTCTTGGTCCATTCTCCTAGTCTTTTTTTTTTTTGTTTTGCTCCTTCATTTGATTAATTTACTATGAGTGGATTTTTGGTTACAAAAGTCCAACAATTGTAGCAAGAGAATATCCTAGCATATTAATCTCTGTTTCTAAAAAAGTAGGTGGTAGTTAAGACTGAAGCCTCAGGACCTGCTTAGACTGCCTGGGTTCAAATCCCACCTCTGCCTGCTGATAGCTGTGCGACTTGGAGCAGATTCCCCAGCCTCCTTGAAAACATAGCCTCCATTTCCTCACATGTCAAACTGGAAAAACTCTTTTATTCATATCATAAGACTGTTTAGAGGACCAACATCAATATATTAACATATATGGGTTCCGAACAATGGCACATAAATTCTCAATATATGTTCAATATTGTCATTACTATGACCATAATTATTTTATTATTTCTCCCCCTCTTCCCCTTTGTCCAAAAAGCAAATAGCTAGCTCTCCACTTCATTGTCTCACAGAAGATATGTGGCAGGCAGAGGCAGACTTCTGCTTTCTTACAGGCTGGATCTTTAGGGAGAATCTTTTTGGACTGGAGATGCCCTGCAGAGAGCAGCGTAAGGGAGAGGAGCTGACTGCATTTGGCATCTTAGTGTAAGGGCATAGGTTGTACTGAAAAAGAAGTAACAGGAGCCTAAGAATCAGGACAGCAGCTGCTACGGTACCCCAGGGAATGGAGAGCAGCCCCACGGACTCAGTTCTGCCAGCAGGGGCCGTAGCTGAGACAGGGGAGAACAGGGTGTGCTATGGAGTACGGACTCCATTGCCTTATGAGGACCAGGCTGGTGATGGAAAAGAGAGATGGCGGGGCTGTGGAGGGAGGGGAGCTGTTGTGAACTGGGGAGTGCCTACCTTGCCTAACAACAGACACTGCTCACATGTAGGAATGCAGACTCAAAGCTGCCAAATGTCCAAAATTTTCAAGAAAAGCAAAAGTCAGCTTTTTAATGGGTAACCTCCCAATTTCAAAATTTGGCACATACCTAAAAGATTATCTGCAGTTCACATTCAGCCTGAGGGCTGCCTGTTTGTGACCTCAAGGTTAGAGAAAGCTAGTGGTCTAGAGTATGCCCTCCAAGATTGGAGACTAGCTCTGTTCTTGCCTGCTGGTGGCTTTATGCAAGTTATCATTAAGCCTCGGTTTCCTTACCTGTGAAGTGGAATAATGACAGCTACTGTTGGGGAATAAAGTGACAACATGATAAAAATCATGTATAAAATGTATACATTTAAATATAAATATTGTAGAAACAATATACTTCGCTTGCACCAAAAACAGAATTAAAAAATATAGAAATGGTGGAAAAATCAGGTCAGTTTAACATCAATCAGTGTCTATAAATACAATAGAAAATAGAATTCTGGATCTTTGCAACATTTGGGTCACAGAAGTAACATTTTTGGTACACATTTGGAAGAGAGCTAACCGGCATCATTATGAAGGAAGGTATGCATAGGTTCTTAAAAGGCAGCTGGGGACACCAAACCACACCTCACATTAAAATCACATGCAAGTGAATATACAAGCCTAATTAGGACAGGGAAGAAGGTAGTGCTGCGGGATCAACTCCTCACAGGAAAACACCAGAAGAAAAACTGGGTGGAAAGAAAAGATAGTACATGCAGTGGAGGGATTTGGGGTTTTATTAAATATGTAAAACCAAGGTGGGTATTTGAGACCACCTCAGCTCTGTGGTTGTCTGTGCTGTTTGCATCTGTGGTGAATAGATGAAGCAGATTGCTTAAGGGACCAGTTTTTTGTTGTTGTTGTTGTTTTTTGAGACAGAGTCTCACTCCGTCACCCAGGCTGGAGTGCAGTGGTGCGATCTTGCCTCACTGCAACCTCCGCCTCCTGGGTTCAAGCAATTCTCTTGCGTCAGCCTTCCAAGTAGCTAGAATTACAGGCACGCACTACCATGCCTGGCTACATTTTATATTTTTAGTAGAGACGGTTTTGCCATGTTGGCCAGGCTGGTCTTGAACTCCTGACCTCAAGTGATCCACCTGCCTTGGCCTCCAAATGTGCTGCAATTACAGGCATGAGCACCATGCCCAGGCCTACATTGCTTAAGGAACCAATTCTTAGAAGGCAGAGTTGATAGAATTGGTGAAAAGCACAGCGACTATACAACTCAACCCATATCCCTGTACCTAGAAGGGTTGAGACCACCCAATGCTGAGTTAGTGAGGGGACTGTCAACAACCTCCTCATAGGACTGACACGAATTATAATCACGTATTTAAACCACAGCTAGGTGCCTGGCACTTGGCACATACTTTCTTAATATTAGTTCTCCTACCATGGAGTTACTTTGGAACTCTGGATTATCATCCCTTCTGGCTGCAAATTATTTTTCTTTTTGCTTCAGGAGCAGTAGGGGAGGAAGGGATGAGGGAATGGGATGTGCTCATTAGTGGGCTTCCAAATGCTTCTTGTGCAGTGGTGTGAATGTCCCAGGACTCCAGCTGACAGATCACTAGAGTAGTTTCTGGACATTCTTAGCAGTAGAAAACCTTCAAAGTCTTACATGGAACCTCAGAACAGAACAAAATCAGAGCTGATCTGGGCAGCCTTTAATACCTCAAGGTGGCCTCTAAGGGTTTCATCAATCATTTGAAAAACAGTCCCCAGAAGGAACCTGGTCCTTCTGCCTTCAAAGCCTCTGACAATGAGTAATGGATTCAATATCAGGGGAAGAAGGCTCTGACAAAAGAAAGGGAAGAGTTGGCCCTTCGCCTTATAAATCTATGGGGTGCTTATCTTTAATATGGTTTCATGACAATAATGTAGAGTATTTAGTAGGAGCCACAAACTGTGCTAGAACTATAGGTATTTTATCTCATATAATCTTCATGACAATCCTGTGAGACATTATTATCTTCATTCTTCAAAGGAAAACACCACAAGAGGGTCAGTAAATTAGCCAGTAGTATGCACTAAATGAGTCAAACCTAATATAACTTCACTGATACTATAATCAACTCCACTGATTTATATGATGATCTGAGAAATAAGGATCCCAGAAATTGAACTCAAGATCACTTTTTTCCCTTTTTTTCTTTTTTTTTAATTGCATTTTAGGTTTTGGGGTACATGTGCAGAACATGCAAGATAGTTGCATAGGTACACACGTGGCAGTGTGTTTTGCTGCCTTCTGCCCCTTCACCCACATTTGGCATTTCTCCCCATGCAAT
>JAPYYA010004992.1:0-11226 GCA_028533165.1 Leontopithecus rosalia | reverse complement strand
CATGCAAGGATACACAAAGACTCAAAACAAAGGGATGGAGAAAGATTTACCAACCATAGGGAGAGCAAAAATAAATAAATAAATAAATAAATAAATAAATAAATAAATACAAAGCAGGAGATGCAACTCTCGTATTGGGTAAAATAGATTTTAAAGCAACAAAGATATAGTGGTAAAAGGATCAAGGCAACAACAAGAGCTAACGATCCTAACACCCAGATACATAGAGACTTAGATTCAATGAGACAGAAAATTAACAAGGATATCAAGGACTCGAACTCAGATCTGGAACAAGTAAAATTAATAAATATTTACAGAGCTTTCCACTTCAAATACACAAAATATACATTCATGTCAATACCACATCACACCTACTCATAGGTTTAAATGAAACATTGATTGGTCATTATTAATACCAATTTTTTTCAGAATAAAGCAATATTCTCGTTCACCCTCCCTCTTTCTCTTCCTCTTTCTTCCTCTCCTTTACTCATTTTTTTTCTTTCTTTCCTTCTCTAAAAATAAAAAAAATAACTTTCTTACAAACTCATAGATAAGTTGACAAAAAATTAGTAGCTGTGCAAAGAAATTGAAGAACATTACAATCATAATTGATCTAATTGAAATATATATGTATATATGTGTTTATATATGTGCATATATGCACGTGTATATACGTACATATATATATATGTATATGTATAGTGCCTACAAATCAATAAGGAAAATACTGTAAAGACATCTCCTCCAAAATGGATGTTTTGAATAAGTATTTCTTAGAAACAAATACTGAAATTTAATGAACTTTCAAACAGGTGTCGAACATCAGTAGTCATTTTAGAAATGCAAATGAAGAACGAAATATGATACAACACACAACCAACAGAATAACAAAAATTAAAATACATCAATACCCTGGAAACATCAAGCATATATATATGCCCATAAAACTTAACTACTAGGTATTACCCCCCCACATGTGAATATGTGCTCAAAATGCATGATTGATAGCAGCAGAATTCATAACAGCATCTATCTAAAACTAACTTGAAAGTTCATCAACACAAGAATAGATAAATGTAGTATATCGTAGAACAGAATGTGGAAGAGCAATGAAAAGGGACAAATGATAGCTATGCGAAAAAGCATGCACAAATCTCAAAGACACAATGTTGAAGATAGTAGATACAAAAGAGGTACACTTCACAAAACCTCATTTATAGGAGTTTAAATACCATCAAAACCAATCTATGGAGAATACAGATGCAGACTATAGGAAGGGTGAAGTGACTTGTGGAAGCAATTTATTTAGAGAGTCTTTCATTAGATTTCTGGCAATGTTCTGAATCTTTACTTCAGTGGTGATTGCACAGGTGGTTCAACTTTTCAAAAATGCATTAAACCGTACACTTTGGATTTGGGTTTTTAACTGTACATATGTTATACTTCGTTAAAAATGGTTTGGAGTCAAACACAGACAACAAACAACAGCAAATGGAAAGGCAAGTACAGAAGACTTTAGTTTTCAATTTCAGTGCAGGTTGATTACTGCAGCACTGGTATCTTATTGTGTACACTGTCTTTTATTTCTTGTTTCCTGTTTTCTTTGTACCATACCTGGCTTCTCTCTCTCTACTTATACTGCTATTGAATTCCTGTTTGTTGCTTTTATATTTTTTCCATTATCCCATTTTACTTCTCAAGTTATTTTCCTTCTTCTTCAAAAGGATCTTATATTTTGTGACCTGACTATCTTGCCCAGTTCACAGCATCCCCAACCAAAGATTCTTCTCAATATATATGCAATAAAATGTTTAATATCCCTGTTCACTTAGCCCAAGTTTTTATGGGACTGTTAGCATAGGAAGTATAATACAAGCCCACAGTATGATTAACCTCCATTTATTTCTCTAGTTATGTGGATTTCACGTTGTAGTCATTTTAAAAGCTTGGTGGAGCCTCATTAACTTTACAAGGCAAGACTGGATTTACAGATCCAATATCAATGTGGAGAAAGCAATGCTGCAGGTTCTGTTTTTATTGGACATTCTCTGTTGCCTTTTCTCCCTGATATAGATGTCTTTTATAAGATTACTTTTTATGGAACAAAAGCAATGGGCAATTTCCAATTAAATGCAGATGGTAAGGTTTTTCTTTCTACAGGCACTCAGGTGCAAGGATGTGCCCCAAAGCCTTTGAATTTTATAGAGGTTAATGCAGTTAATGTTTTTTACATTATTTTGAATATTAATTACAGTATAAACATTGCCCCAAGCTTATGTTTTAGGTAGAATATTTTCCAAACAAATTCGCAGCTTATATTAAGTAACCTTTCAGAAAAAGTATAGGAAGATTATTAACAGCTCTCAATTATTTTTCTTTTCTGCTTTAACTAGCTCTGCTTTTCTGGGACTACACAGTAAAATAATTAAATTCAGTGCTTCTTATTGGTATTCAGCTTTGACTAGTGCTTATCTATACGGCTTAACTATTTGAAGCAGATGATGAAGAAACAACCTGGCTCTATAATGCAGTCATTATTAGCAAGCCTAATAAATATTTGATCGGTAGGAGCAAAACGTACTTAACATAGAAGTAAATGCCAGTTGATTGACAATATACAAGATGTTTAAATATTACCACCATCATGTGCAAAATTTATAATTGATACAGTAAATAGATAATTGGGTTATGTGGCGAAGTTGCGTTTTCCTCAAGTTGAGGTAGTGTGCGATACATGTACCTCTCTTGCAAAATGTCTGCCCACCCTACCAAATGTTTCCATTTATTTTTTGGCGTTGATGGTAGAATTCTACTCCTCTACAATTTTCTTGTAAGTTTTGACCATTTGATATGTTTTGCCAGTAAAATGTGAACAGAAGTGCTGCATATCACTTCCAGGTGGAATGCATTAAGAGTCAGTGCGAAACTTGCCAACATTTCTCTCTGCCAAGAATGAAGCCCTGTTCCAGACAGCAGCTGCTCTGGAAGCCTGGGTCTGGGAGTGAGCAGTTTATCCAGACACCCTGTGATAGACAACTTGCTTCTGTGAGACAGAAACTTTTGCGGCTTTAAGCTGCTGAGATTTGCAGGTTATATATGACCAAAATATAACCCAGTACATCCTGATCATGACACACTTTGAAGCTCTAATGGTGCTGCTTTTGGTGATCAACAAACCTTAACTGAAAAGTTACTGATAAAATTAGAAATATACAAAGAAGTAGCATGAATTTGAAAAAAGCCTACAGAAAGTTAATGACAATACAAAATCACAAGTCGAGAGATGCTACCAGGGGTACTTGCTTGGTCACCAAACAAATGGCTCATGTAATAAATGGCACATGTATTAAAAGCTAGAATCTCCAAGATGTGAGAAATGACTAGATACAAGCTCCAAAAGGCTCATTGAAAATAGAAGGACTTCAATTTGGTCCTTAAACATTAGTAGATTTTGAAGAAACAAACATGCTATTCTCAGTGAAAGATGAACATGAAGAAACAAGAAAGTCAATAAGTTTAAGTGGATTCAAAGAGTAAGAAATAGATATATTTGAAATAAACCAACAATACATAAATTCAGGAGATTTCAGGGAGGTAGAACTGGGAAAAATATTTTAGGACCATTGGTGGCAACTTTTTAATGAGGCTCAAGGAATTTGAATTTAATGCTCTAAGGAGGAGTTACTGATGTTTATTGTCATGAGAACAAGAAGAGAATTGGTGGTTAGTTTGTCAGACTGAGGAAAGCTTGAGGAGAGGGTATACAGGGAAAGTAGAAGAAAAGTAAGGTGTTTGGGAGACATTTCCCAAAGTACTATGAAGATGATGCTCTTTTGTACAGTGGCCTTTTAGCTAAAGTTTGGTGATGAGAAAAGGGAAATAAAGAGCAGTTAAAAAAAGAAAAACCGGGACTTCATACTAAATATTATCTAACACGCTGCCAAATAAAACAAATGCCAGTACAGCTAAATATTCCACAGCCAAGTCAATCGTTAATTGTGCCTAGGGAGGAAATACTCACAAATGATTAAATTCACTAAGTACTTCCATGAGGGGAAAGCTCAAACATCTTGAAGAACCAAAAAGGAGTATGATAATCGGGAACTGAAACTAGCATACCAGAGAGGAAAGATTGAATTTCTTGGTCTGTATACAGTTAGTTAAAATAATTTTTTTCATCCCTGCTCAGGAAAATTACGTTAGTTTCAAGTAAGAGTCCAGTTTCTTAGGGTCAAAATATATGACCCAATATAAACTTCAGCAGATTATAATTGATTGGGATGAAATCCAAAATAAAGTTTTGCTACCTTAGGTAAAACTTCTATAAGAGGAACATTTTCCTTTTGAATTTTTTATTCTGTCCTAACATAAAGTTCGTGATTTTTTTAAGTGACAATTTTTTCTTAAGTTTCTGCTGTCACCACATAATGAAGACCTAGTCCCTTTCTTTCTAGAGGTTTCTCCCAACTTCCTTCTTGTTTGAGGTCTGGGCTCCTGAAACTGTCTCCTAGATTGCCCATGGAAAATTAAAATCTTATTAATTTCTTATATATTTCTTGATCATTGTATCTCCCCTGCCAAGTAAGTATAATTTATCATATATTTCTAATCTTTATGTTATATTTTCTTTCTCATAAACAGGCTCCAGACTTCACCTTTTATTAGGAAGAAAAACATTTTTCTTTAAGAAAAAGTTTCTAGGTTTGAAACAATTTATTTTTCTCCCAATCCCCTTCCTTAGGAATATTACCACCAAAGAAATTTGTCTTTTTAACTTTTAAAATTACAAATATTTTCATCCTGCCTTATATACAGATATTCATAATTATTGAAATTATTTTTGGAACAGAATACCAAACAAGAAAGGAAAGGAGTTATAGACAAGTGAGAAGGAGGAAAGAGTGAGAAAGGAGAAAAATTCAGCAGAGAGAATAGAAGTAAGGAGAAGAGGGAACGATAAGAAATCTAATGCATCCTCCAGCTTTAAACTTATAGATACCTATCTACTCTATTAAATGTTAAGTTAATAAAGCAAATGTCGAACTCTAGCCAATGACATATTTAGGGAAGAGCATACTAGTATTTTAAATTTACTTTGAAATGCATTAAAGAAAAAGAAAGATTTATGGATGGATAGAGAAATGGATGAATAGATACGTGATTTCTAAATATGGGAGTGTATACAGGAGTTCACTGAAAAAAATTCCTGCAACTTTTCTAAATGTTTTACAATTTTTATAATAAAAGATCAGGGAAGAAAAAAAAAAAGAAAATGTGTATTGAACTATAATCAATGTCTTAAAAATATGAGTAGGAATTTTTTGGTACAATTTCAGGCATACATGATCCATAAGGAGAGAAAATATTTGCATTCTCTGGTAACTTCTTTTTCTTTTTTTCCAAAAATAAAATATTAGACAACTGTCTATTTTTCTAAGGAAGAAGATATAGACAGTTGAGTTGCTTCAATTTTGCTGTGGCTATTAGCACTCTATTACATTATCCAATTGGTTTAAAATAATTCAAAGATTGTTTGTACAGTTAAGAAATTCTAGTGTCTCTTAAACATGAAAAAGAGAAAGCTTGTTTTTCAAAAATATTTTGTCTTCGATTTTCCTTCGGTGTTTGCAGACATTCTTTCCTGAACAAGTCTTCAGACTGCTGCTGCCACCTAGAGAAGTAATTTGGTATTTCTCTACAGCCAAATCAAGAAAACAACCAGGCATTGTTTTCGTTATTGTAATGTGCTGTGTATTGGAGAGAAAAGTAATATCTATTTTATCAGCCATTGCAAGGTTCGTGGTTGAGATCTCTATAACAAAACATATAAAAGATTAATAATAGAAAATTTTGTAAACTTATTTTACACAACACAGGAGGGTTCAGAAATGAAGACCTAAAGAAACAAGGGAATAGGTGCATTTTTACAAATAGTCTTGTAGAAAAAGGATTGAGGGACAAAAGAGTACTGTAATATAATGCTATTAAATTGATGGGAACTTTGCAAAGCCTGTTTGTTCAGTTGCTCCAGTGTTTCTGTCTTCAGAGATAAAAATGTTCCTTTTCTTCCGGTGTAGAGAGGACACTTATGGCTTGAGGATCTTATGACATGCTTCAAGGGAAGTTCAGCTAGGTTTTATGACGCCCTTCAGGAAAGGAGTGAGAGAAGGTCAGAGAGATCTCCCTGCTTTTGCTGTTTCCTCAAATGCCGAGGTGCCATATTTTGAGGCAGCGTGTCCTAAACTGGGTCATGTGCATTCTTATCATTTCACATAAAGTATTAACCTCATCATGTTTTTACTGTAATGTTGTGTCCTAAAGTTAAATCACTTATGTCTTAATCTGCCTTAATGTTAAATCATTTATTTGTTACCTGGTCCTTTATATGATATAGAGATTGAAAACTGGCTTTCCAGGTAAAGTTTTGCATAGATTTTCTACAAATGAAAAGCAGTTTTACTCGTTCCATCTAACAGTTAAAGTGGCCCATTCAAATAAATAATAAATATTAATAGTTATTTGAACAATATTTTCAGAATAATGTAATTCAAATGCATTAGTATTTTCTAGTGTTTATATTTTCTTGGACTTACTTTACTTGTTCAGTAGACTTAATATGTAACCAAAACCTAAGCATTATTTGCATTAAATATGCTTAAAATCAAATCTTACGTGCAATGATATCTAAATTTCTCAGTCACGGTAAACAAAATAGTGTACTTATTTCTGAATTGTTAGTTAAGTTAGCTACTAATATGGAATATCTTCTTGAGCTCCTTTTCTGCAGTTTTTTTAAAAAAGTGATATCTTTTTGTTAATATGCATCCTCTTATTGAGAGATATCTATTATTCACAGAACTATATGCCAATCAGCAGCTGTATTAGTCAGGGTTTTCTAGAGGGACAGGGCTAATAGGATATCTGTCTATCTATCTGGATATCTATCTATCTCTATCTAGCTATCTATCTATGGGAGTTTGTTAAGTATTAACTAATGCAATCACAACATCCCACCGTAGGCTGTCTGCAAGCTAAGGAACAAGAAAAGCCAGTCTGAGTCTCAAATTGAAGAATTTGGAGTCCAATGTTAGAGGGCAGAAAGCATCCAGAATGAGAGAAAGATGTAGGCTAGAAGACTAGGGAGGTCAAGTCTTTCCACATTTTTCTGCCTGCTTTATATTCTAGCTAAACTGGCAGCTGATTAGATTGTGCCCATGAGATTAAGGGTGGGTCTGCCTTCCCCCCACTCACTCAAATGTTAATCTCCTTTGGCAACACTCTCACTGACACACTCAGGGTCAATATATTGCATCCTTCAATGCAATCAAGTTGACACTCAGTATTAACCATCGCAAGCCCACCCCTTGTCAACTTGAACCCATACACATCTCCTGAGATCATACATAATCTTCAAATAAAGACAATAGTAAGTTCATAATTATGCCTAATATGATACAACCATCCTTCATACAACCAGCAATGCACCAATATGGAACCGAAATACTATTACAAAAAGTTAACAATACTTAAATGCTGATATGAAGTCAATAAATTTTATATCACATGATAAAGAAAAAAATAAGATGAAGATTTTAATTTTTTTTATGTCTTTTTATTTTTGAGACGAGTTTCGCTGTTGTTACCCAGACTGGAGTGCAACGGCACGATCTCAGCTCACCTCCGCCTTCTGGGTTTAAGTAATTCTCCTGCCTCAGCCTCCCGAGTAGCTGGGACTACAGTCTCGCACCACCATGCCCAGCTAATTTTTGTATTTTTAGTAGAGATGGGTTTTCACCTTGTTGACCACGATGGTCTCGATCTCTTGACCTCGTGATTCACCCGCCTCAGCCTCCCAAAGTGCTAGGATTATAGGCATGAGCCACAGTGTCCAGCCTAAGATATTTTCTTATACAAGTGTATACATGCACAACATGTTTTTAACAAAAGAAGGAGGAAATACTCATGACAATTACAGTCCTGGTTTCTGTAGCTGGTCACATGGTTGTAGCTGGTATTGATGACTACTTTCTTCTACTACACATACTGTATTCCCTTTGCCTTCAGCAAGCACTTCAGCAAGTTGTGGTTTTTTTTTCTGGTGAAATGACACAAACTTTCATTCCTGAAGAATCTGGGCCATTTGTAGCCCTGCCTGGATTTGGTTGTTGTAGTTTCCCATTGACCTTAATCACGGGGCATGGTAATATAAGAGATATCCTAATACATCTCCTATATTCTATGCATATTCTTCCTTATCTCCACTGTGGAATAGTAGACTGACTTGATCTTGATAGTCGGGGTCAGTCACCCTAGCCAACACTGCAACTCTTTTCTTAGCCTGTTATCTTAAAGTTAGGAGAAGCCCAAGTGTCCAGGTTGCAATCTTAACTTCCAGTTTAATGTAATCGTTGTTGTGTCTCCCAGTGGCAGCTTTCTCCTTCTGGAACTAAGACCTGTAGGCCAGCAGAACATAATGTCACAGGAACAGGAAGCAAAAATTTTGTTAGTGGATCACTGGGGGTGATGGTGAGTAGTGGTGCTACTTCCACTTCTACTCCTTGATTCCTGGACCCATGAATCCTGGCTATGTGAGAAACAGTATATTGGATACTGATTCAGAGCTACACAGCTTTGTCCCAGATTTCCAAAGTATTGTTACCTAGTTGACATAGTAATTATGACTTCAAAAGGCCATTCCACTGTTCTACCAATCCAGCTGCTTCAGGATCATGGGAAATGTGGTAACATCAGTGAATTCCAGGAGCATAATCCCACTGCCACACTTCTTTAGCTGTAAAGTGAGTGCCTTGTTCAGAGGCAATGCTGTGTGGAATAGCATTATGGTGGGAAAGGCATTCCATGACTCCACAAATGATAGTCTTAGCAGAAGCATTCTGTGCAGAATAGGAAAATCCATATCCAGAGTAAGTGTCTATTCCAGTGAGGACAAATCTCTGCCCTTTCCATGATGGAAGAGGTCCAAGATAATCAACCTGCCATCAGGTAGCTGGCTGATCACCTCAAGGAATAGTGGCATATCAAAGGCTCAGTGTTGGTCTCTGCTGTTGAAAAATAGAGCACTCAGCAGTGGTCATGGCCAGGTCAGCCTTGATGAGTGGAAGTCCATGTTGCTGAGCTCATGCATAACCTTCATCCCTGCCACCATGGTCACTTTGTTCATGGAGCCGTTGGGTGATGACAGGGTTGGCTGGGGTAAGAGGCTCAGCATTGTCCACAGAATGGGTCATCCTATTCACTTGATTATTAAAATCCTCCTCTGCTGAGGTCACCCATTGGTTAGCACTCACATTCAAAGAGGTTCATCCACATAACTCTTCCCCAAATTTCTTTGTCACCTATTTTCCAGTCATGCTTCTTCCAAGTCCCTGACCATCCAGCCCAACAATCGGCTACAGTATATGAATCAGTATGTAATCACACATCTGGCCATTTCTCCTTCCTTGCAAAGTGCACAACCAGGTGCACTGCTCAAAGCTCTGCCCCCTGGGAAGATTTCCCTTTACTGCTGTCTTTCTGGAATGTCCTAGAAAGGGGCTGTAGTGCTGCAGCTGTCCACTTTTGGGTGGTGCCTGCGTATCATGAGCCTCCTTCCCAAGCCACCTTTGTCATCGCCCAATGGGCCCATGAAAAAAGTACCCATCGTGCCAGGGATGGATGTTATGTGTGGGCTCAGCAACATGGACTTCCACTCATCAAGGCTGACCTGGCTATATATGTGAACGAGGCCCTAGTCTTCTCTTCCTTTATCAGCTGATCATAGGGAACCCCTCATGAGGCCATTGGTATAGGCTGAGGGATAGAAGGCAGGGTGGCATGGATGGAGACCATAGGAATTTGAGCCACTTCCTCATGTAACTTACTTGTGCCTTTAGGACCTGCTCAAGCCTGATCATGCATGTGCCATTTTCACTTGATAATGGAATGCTGCTGTGCAGGACCCATTGTATGGCAAGAAGGGTCAGAAAGAACCCAGTTCATGATAGGCAGTTCAGGTCACATGGTGAATTAATGACCCATAGTCAAACATTTAATTTTCACCAAACCCCATTAACAGGCCAATAGCAATCTCTCAAAAGGAGAGTAGTTATCTGCAGAAGACACAGGGTCTTGCTCCAAAATTTTGGAGGCCTCCTCTGTGATACACCTATGGAAGCCTGCTAAAGGCTCCACACAGCATCCCTATCTGCCACCGACACCTCAAGCACTATTCTGCTCGGTTATATGGCCCAAGCGGCAAAGCAGCTTGCATGGCATCCTGGACTTGTTGCAGAGTCTTCTGTTCTGGACACCACTCAAAACTGGCAGCCTTTGAGGTCACTTGATAAATGGACCAATGTAACATGCCCAGATGAAAAATGTGTTGACTCCAAAATCCAGTGAGGCCCACTAGGCCTTGTACCTCTTTCTTTCTTTCTTTTTTTTTTTTTTCTGGGGGAGTGAAGAAAGGTGGTGTCAGGTTCTCCTTTTTTTTTTTTTCAAAAGGTAGGGGCAATACTGCTCTTGTTCTTCTTTTTATTTATTTATTTATTTATTTTTTGAGATGGAGTATTGCTCTTTTTTTTTTTAGGAGTTTAGAAGAATTGAAATCTTTAGAGAAGTTTTCTCTTTTTTTTAAGAAAAAAGGAGAGAAGGGGAGGAAGAAAGAGGAAGAAAAAGAGGGAGAGAGAACAGGAATATTGCTTAATTCTAAGAATGGTTATTAATAATGACTGATCAATATTTTGTGTGTTGAAAGTGGAGAATGTATATTTTGTGTATTTAAAGTGGAGAGCGCTATACATATCTATTAAGTTTACTTGTTCCAGATCTGAATTCAAGTCCTGGATATCCTTATTAATTTTCTGTCTCACTGAGTCTAAATCTCTTTATGGGTCTTATGTATCTGGGTGTTAAGATCGTTAGCTCTTATTGTTGCATTGATCCTTTTACCACTGTATCTTTGTTGCTTTGAAATCTATTTTATAAAATGCAAGAATTGCAACTCCTGCTTTTTTTTTCTTTCTTTATTTTTGCTCTCCATTTGGTTGGTAAATCTTTCTCCAACCCTTTGTTTTGAGTCTTTGTGTATCTTTGGATATAAAATGGGTCTGGATGTATTATACCGTTAGGTTTTGGCTGTATCTCTTAATTGGGGGATTTAGTCGATTTAAATTTAGGGTTACTGCCATTTGATGTTAACTGGCTATTTTATCCATTTGTTGA
>JAPYYA010004991.1:0-11227 GCA_028533165.1 Leontopithecus rosalia | reverse complement strand
GAGCAAGAGATCATGCCATTGCATTCCAGCCTGGGCAACAAGAGTGAAACTCTGTCTCATAAAAAACAACAACAACAACAACAAAAAAAAAAAAAAAAAAAAAAAACCAGGTCAATGCCTCTGTTCCATATACCTACAAAATGGAAGTAATAATAGTATCCACCTCAGTGTGTTGTAGAAATGAGGAAATACGTGAAGCCTTTGGAACAATGGCTCGCATGTATTAAGCACTACGTAAGCATTAGCTATTATTATGCAAACCCTCCTGTAGGAGAAAAGTGTGTACATTTCATTCTAAATCGGGCTTCTGGCTTCAGACCAAAAAATCCTTCAATGCCCTTTGTTAGTATCTACAGGCTGTCTGTTTTTCCCATGTTATCTTGGATCAATTTCACATAGTCAGTGTAGACGGGTGCACACACCACCACCTCCCCAGGGAAATAAAGATTTCTATCACCAAACCCTCTGCATCAGAAACATAATTCTAACCAGAGTCATAACAATCCATAGAAGGATTTCTCCATCTGGGAAAATGTTCCCTTAAGGAGCCTGAATTAGAGAGGCATTTTGAAAAAAATATATTTTACAGATGGCGCTGGTACCAAGAGCACCACTTACGGGATGTTACTAAGTTTTCTGTGTACCTTTCCTCCTTTTATTTCCTTTTATCCTGATAACTTGAAAAAATAGATGACTTTCCTCTTTTTACAACTGAGGAAACCAAGGCTTAAAACTGGAGTTGGCTGTTTTGTCCCAGGTCACACAGGCTATTCCAGGTGAGTCAGCAGTAGTATTTGGCTGCCCCTGTCCTATTCTAATGAAAAGTTACCAGCCCACATCCTCTATTGCCCAGAAAGCCATTTTTCAGTGCCACACGACTCAGCCGTTTCCCCTTATTAATTGAACTAGAGTGAGTATCCCCCACCCAAAGACAGCCAAGCACAGAGGTTAGTTCAAGGACATGTACAGCTGGCTCAAACATATCAGATGCGGCCTTACCTGGTGCCTCGTGCCTGTAATCCCAGCAGTTTGGGAGGCCAAGGCAGGTGGACAGCTTGTGCCAAGGAGTTCAAGACCACCCTGGGAAAAATAGGGAGGCCATGTTCTACACACAAAAAAATTGTTTTTAATTAGCTGGGTGTGGTAGTGCATGCCTATGCTTCCAGCTACTCAGAAGGCTGAGGCGGCAGGATCTCTCGAGACTGGGAGGCTACAGTGAGCCATGATCAGACACCACTGCACACTAGACTGGGCAACAGAGCAAGACCCATCCTCAAAAACAAAACATCAGATAGAATCATTGGACTCTCTCTCTCTCTCTCTCTCTCTGCCTCCCTCCCTCTCTCTGAAATTTGAAATAAGGAGCACAGAGTTTGCCATTTGGCAGCAGAAACAGGAGGCAAAAGGATTCATCAAGAGATCCACAAGATAGAGTCAGAGCCACGACAAGCTAAAGCCCTGTGCAAGCCAAACTTCCGAAAAGCAGAAACTGTTAGTAAGCAGAGGAACCCCAAAGGCATAGAAAGGAGACTGCCAGCATGCAGGAAGTAGAGGAGATAGGTCCCCCGAGGCTGGGTGGAAGAAAGGTGATGGGCTCCTGTTGATGAAGTTCTGAGGCCACCGTGGCTCTGGACCCATGCTCCTGCTCCAGTTACGGCTCAGCTCGTGTACTTTAGAGAGATTTCTGCCTGGCGCCCACTTTTCTCAAAGCGGCTTGATTGAGATTGTTCCTTTCGTCCAAATGTGGCTCCCTGGAACAGAAGCAGAGCAGTGGTGTGAAGTTCATCCATCTGACCTCACACACTGTCCTCTGCGCTCCCGTCCTCCACAGACCAGAGCTGTCACCAGGTGCAAGATGGGCCCTAGAAAAGGGTCAGATGTCACAGCCGCAGCCAGTGCTAATTGAGGTCTGCTATCTGTATCCAAATCTGAAGTGTACTTGCCAATGAAGAGTCAAGGAATAAACAGGAAACAGCAACATTCTAAAACGTGAATTTTTTCAACAAGAACAGCCCCCCAATGTTCACTTACTGCTAAGGGGAGGAAAGCTATAAAAAAGCAATGTACATCATGGCCGGGTGTGGTGGCTCACACCTGTAATCCCAGCACTTTGGGAGGCCAAGGCAAGCGAATCACTTGAAGTGAGAAATTCAGGACCAACTTGGCCAACATGGTGAAACCCCATCTCTACTAAAAATTTAAAAAATCAGCCGGGTATGGTGGTGGGCACCTGTAATCTCAGCTACTCGGAAGGCTGAGGCAAGAGAATTGCTTGAACCCAGGAGGCGGAGGTTGCAGTGAACCCTGGGTGATAGGGTGACACTCCATCTCAAAAACAAAAAGAAATGTACATTATGTTGCCATTTTTTGCAGATATGAGTGTGTGTGTGTGTGTGTGTGTGTGTGTGTGTGTGTATGTATGTATGATAAAGACCAGAAGGAAAGGCCTTCACTCATTCACCAAATATTTAATACTTAATGATAGAACAGTTTGCAAAAATCTGTTCTGCAGATACAATGCTGAACAAAAAGTAACACGGTTCCTACCCTCAAGGAGCATACAGTCCAGTGAGGGAGATCAACACTAAGAAACAAGCTGACACATTGTAATCATTCTAAATGCTCTAAGGCAGCTGCGCTTGCTGAAGGACCTTTATCAGGGCCAATCTGACATGGTCGAAGAACTCAGTGGAGGCCTGTCTGATGACCCAGATGTGATGGGTGAATATGCACCACCCACATGAACAGCGGGGAAAAGAGTTGTCCAGGAAGGGGCTGCAGCATGGGCAAAGCCCCACTGAGGGAGAGACTACACTGGAGTGCAGTGGCGCGATCTCCGTCACCTCAACCTCCGCCTCCCAGATTCAGGTGATTCTCCAGCCTCAGCCTCACGAGTAGCAGGGATCACAGGCATGTGCTACCACGCCCAGCTAACTTTTGTATTTTTAGTAGAGATGGGGTTTCGCTACCTGGGATTAAAGGTGTGAGCCACCACGCCTGGCCTTGTTTTGATTTTTAAATCCCACAGATAAGTGAGAGCATGTGATATTTGTCTTTCTGAGCCTGGCTTATTTCACTTAACAATGATCTCCAGTTCTGTCCAGGTTGTTGCAGATGACTGGATCTCATTCTTTTTTATGACTGAATAGTAGTTCATTGTGTATATGTACCACCTTTTCTTTATGCACACAGATCGCTTCCAAATCTTAGCTGTTGTCAACAGTGCTGCCACAAACGCAGGAGTGCAGATATCCCTTCGATATACGGATTTCCTTTCTTTTGGGTACATACCCAGCAGTGGGCTTGCTGGATCTTATGGTAACTCAATTTTTAGTTTTTTGAGGAGCCTCCAAACTGTTCTCCATAGTGGCTGTACTAATTTACATTCCCACCAACAGTGTATGAGGGTTCCCTTTTCTCCACATCCTCACCAACATTTCTTTTTCTTTTTTTGACGGAGTCTTGCTCTGTCGCCCAGGCTGGAGTGCAGGGGCATGATCTCAGCTCACTGCAACCTCCACCTCCCAGGTTCATGCAATTCTCCTGCCTCCTCAGCCTCCCGAGTAGCTGGAACTACAGGCATGCACCACCATGCCCGGCTAATTTTTATATCTTTAGTGGAGACAGGGTTTCACTATGTTGGTCAGGCTGGAGTGATCCACCAGCCTCGGCCTCCCACAGTGCTGGGATTACAGGCATGAGCCACTGCGCCTGGCCCCTCACCAGCATTTCTTACCGCCTTTTGAATATAAGCCATCTTAATTGGGATGATATGATATCTCACTGTAGTTTTTATTTGCATTTCTCTGATGATCAGTGATGCTGAGCACCTTTTCCTATGCCAGTTTGCCATTTGTATGTCTTTTTTTTTTTGAGATGGAGTTTTGCTCTTGTTACCCAGACTGGAGTGCAATGGTGCAATCCCGGCTCGCTGCAACCTCCGCCTCCAGGTTTCAAGCAATTCTCCTGCCTCAGCCTCCCGATTAGCTGGGACTACAGGCACGCGCCACCATGCCCGGCTAATTTTTGTATTTTTAGTAGAGACGGGGTTTCACCATGTTGACCAGGATGGTCTCGATTTCTTCACCTCGTGATCCACCAGCCTCAGCCTCCCAAAGTGCTGGGATTACAGGCGTGAGCCACTGCGCCCGGCCTTTTGTATGTCTTCTTTTGAGAAATGTTTATTCAAATACTTGGCCCGTTTTCTTTTTTGTTGTTGTTGTTGTTTGTTTGTTTGTTTTGAGACGGAGTTTCGCTCTTGTTACCCAGGCTGGAGTGCAATGGCACGATCTTGGCTCACCACAACCTCTGCCTCCTGGGTTCAGGCAATTCTCCTGCCTCAGCCTCCTGAGTAGCTGGGATTATAGGCACGCGCCACCATGCCCAGCTAATTTTTTGTATTTTGAGTAGAGACGGGGTTTCACCATGTTGACCAGGATGGTCTCGATCTCTTGACCTCGTGATCCACCCGCCTCGGCCTCCCAAAGTGCTGGGATTACAGGCTTGAGCCCCCGCGCCCAGCCTGGCCCGTTTTTGATCAGATTATTAGACTTTTTCCTATAGGGTTGTGTGAGCTCCTTATATATTCTGGTTACTAATTCCTTGTCAGATGGGGAGTTTGCAAATACTTCCTCCCATTCTGTGGGTTGTCTCTTCACTTTGTTGATTGTTTCCTTTGCTGTGCAGAAGCTTTTTCACTCGATGGCATCCCATTTGTCCATCTTTACTTCAGTTTCCTGTGCTTGTGGGGCATTGCTCAAGAAATCTTTGCCCAGACCAATGTCCTGGAGATTTTCCCCCAATGTTTTCTTGTAGTAGTTTCACAGTTTGAGATCTTAGACTTAAGTCTTTAATGCGTTTTGATTTGATTTTCTTATATGGCAAGATAATAGGGGTCCAGTTTCCTCTTCTGCCTGTGGATATCCAGTTTTCCCAGCACCATGTACTGAAGAGACGCTCTTTTCCCCAGTGTATATACATTTTTGGAAACTTTGTCAAAAATGAGTTCACTGTGGGCATGTGGATTCCTTTCCAGGTTCTAAGAAAAGAAAGAAAATTCTGACACATACTACAGCATAATGAACCTGAAGGACATTGTGCTAAGCGAAATAAGCCATATACAAAAAAGACAAATGCTGCATAATCCCACTAATATGAGGGGCCTAGGGTTCTCAAATTCATAGAGACAGAAAGAACGGTGGCTGCAGGGGCTGGAAGGAAGTGGAAATGGGTAGTTATTGTTTAATAGGTACAGAGTTTCAATTTTTTGTTTTTTGGGTTTTTTTTATTTTTGAAAAGATGTAGATGGGTCTTAAGCTTGTACAGAGTTTCAGTTTTGCAAGATGAAAAATGTTTTGGGCTAGACTCGGTGGCTCATACCTGTAATCCCAGCACTTTGGGAGGCCAAGGCAGGAAGACCGCTTCACCCCAAGAGTTCCCAAGACCAGCCTGGGCAACGTAGTGAGACCTTGTCTTTACAAAAAGTAATAGTCAGCTGGGTGTGATGGCGTGCACCCATGGTCCCAGCTACTGGGGAGGCTGAAGCAGGAGGATCGCTTGAGCCTGGGAGGTCAATGCTGCAGTGAGCTGTGATCACACCACTGCATTTATTCCAGACTGGGCAAGAGAGGGAGACCCTGTCTCAAAGAGACAGAGAGAGAGAGAGAAAGAGAGAGAGAGAGGCAAAGAAAAAATTTTGGAGATTGGCTGCATAACAATGTGTATGTAATCTAACACTGCCAAACGCTACACTTTAAAATGTTGGTTTCTTTTTTTTAATTAAAAAAAATCAGCTAAAGAAAAGTACCTTTCTTTCTTTTTAAAAAAATAATTTCGACTTTTATTTATGTATTTATTTTTTGAGATAGAGTCTCACTCTGTCACCCAGGCTGGAGTGCAGTGGCGAGATCTCAGCTCACTGCAACCTCCGCCTCCCAGGTTCAAGTAATTCTCCTGCCTCAGCCCCCCAAGTAGCTGGGATTACAGGCATCCACCACCACACCAGACTAATTTTTTGTACTTTTGGTAGGGATGGGGTTTCACCGTGTTAGTCAGGCTGGTATTGAACTCCTGACCTTGTGATCTGCCCACCTCAGCCTCCCAAAGTGTTGGGATTATAGGCATGAGCCACTGCACCCAGCTCAATTTTTATTTCAGATTCAGAGAGTACATGTGCAGGTATGTTACATGGGTATACTGTGTGACGCTGGGGTTTGGAATATGGATGAGCTGATCGCCCAGGTCATGACCACAGGACCCAATGCCTAGTTTTCAGCCCCCAGACCCCCCTCCCTCCTCTAGTAGTCCCAGAGTCTCTTCTTCCCATCTTTATGTCCGTGTGTTCTCTGTGCTTAACTCCCTCTTGTAAGTGAGAACATGTAGTATTTGTTTTTTTCTGCACTAATCACTTAGGATAATGGCTTCCAGCTGCACCCACATTGCTGCAAAGAACATGATTTCACTCCAAGAAAAAGAATTTTCATTCTAGGTTTAACATAGTGCAAATACTAGGCAAGGAGTATTCCAGAGTCCCAAAAGTATTTACATCAGGTGTGTGTTTCAAAATATCCTAAGATGAAGCATATGGAATGTGGGTCTGCACTTGACATTGAGTATGAATGAAAGTTGAGTATGAATGAAAGTTGGGATATGTGAAGCCATCTAAGACATTTTCAATTTATGTGTGAATTAATCTGCTATAAAAGTGATATTAAAAGGTTGATTACATTGTCCCTAAAAAGTAACCCTAAATGATATTTTGGGGAAAGAAGGGAAATGAGAATATGAGCATAATATTCAGTGACGTTGCGTCAAGGTTGTGTTTCCTGACTGTGATCATGGCGTTGCCACCATGCCAGAGGATGTTCCCAGGAGATGCATGCTCTTTTAGCAGTGAAGCATCACAACGTCTGCCATTTACCTTTTAGCAGTTCAACAAAAGGACATATTTTATTAAAAAATAAAAAAAGCTAGATCAAGCAAAGAATAGATGGGATCTCATTATAGTATTATTTTATTTATTTAATTAATTTTTTTGGAGACGGAATTTCACTCTTGTTGCACAGGCTGGAGTGCAATGGTGCCATCTCGGCTCACGGCAACCTCCACCTCCTGGGTTCAAATAATTCTTGTGCCTCAGCCTCCCGAGTAGCTGGGATTACAGGTGCGCACCACCACGCCCAGCTAATTTTGTATTTTTAGTACAGACAGGGTTTCACCATATTGGTCAGGCTGGTCTCGCGCTCCTGACCTCAGGTGATCTGCCTGCCTTGGCCTCCCACAGTGCTGGGAGTACAGGTGGGAGCCACTGCACCCGTCCACTTAAGGGATCTCATGGGAGTCACACAAAAATTCAGCATGGAGAAAGAACTAGACTTGAAAGATGGCAGCCAAGGACAAGGCTCAAAATCACCGTCAAGGCCTTGCCTGGCAAGGATACCACTTTCATCACACTCCAGTATGAGCTGCTGCAGTTTGCACCACCGACCCTGCTGGTACCGGCCACTGGAGGCCACTGCTACCTACACCCACCGTCATCGCTTCCCCAAGAACTCGGTCTTCCAACGACCTCCAATTGAGTACTGAATCCCTCCAAGTGATGGTCACCTCTGGGTGTGCCGGTGCTACAAGAATTAATGTTGTGAACCTGATCAGCTAAGGACAAGACCAAGGTACCGCACAGGGCGGGAAGTTAGAGGCCAGGGATTTCTAGTCAGTCTCATTCTGAAGCAGTCGGTGGTCTTTCCATCTTTAAGACACTTCATCTAGAGCAAAGAAATCTGTTTGAGCCTGTTTGAAATCTCAAGCTACAGAATCTTAATATACTTTTAGATGACAGGGGAGAAAATGAGGAAAATAATAGGTTAATAAAAGCTGCTTTTTCACTCTCCATTTCAAGGAAAGCTTTCATGTATTTCCATGGGAGTAACGTGTACATTATGCGGAGATCGCTGAATTAACCAAAGTTTGTCTAGACTTAACATCTTGAAACCTGATATAATAAATATGACACAGTAGCTCTGATGTTTTATAATTCTGAAAAAAAAAATACGTAGAAGCATTTTAACACATTCCAAAGCCATTTAAGAGACTTTTAGGCCAGGAGCAGTGGTGCATGCCTGTAATCCCAGTACTTTGGGAGGCTGAGGTGGGCGGATCTCGAGGTCAGGAGTTCAAGACCAGCATTGCCAACAGGGTAAAACCTCGTCTCTACTAAAAATACAAAAATTAGGTGGGCATGGTGGCAGACGTCTGTAGTCCCAGGTACTTGGGAGGCTGAGGCAGGAGAATCGCTTGAACCTGGAAGGTGGAGGTTGTGGTGAGCCAAGATCGTGCCGTTGCACTCCAGCCTGGGCAACACGAGCAAAACTCCATCTCAAAAAAAAAAAAAAGAAAAGAAAGAAAGATTTTTAGACAAGCCCCAGTTAGGGTTAACAGCACTGCTGCTCAGCGTTGCCGGCAGCATGCATGAGAAAACGTTATTCAAAGATGCCCTAAGTAGCCAATATCATTTATCCATAATATAGTTTATCATCACGCTAATCCTTCCAGGCGTAAACATGGCAAGAGAAATTGAGGGTGGCAGGACTGAAAGCTCCTGCTCACTTCCGACCGTCCCACCGCTAGTCACTTTGCAAAGTGCTACTTCAGCGTGGTGTGGGAAGGTGAAGGCAGCGCATCAGAGTCAAACTGGAGACTGAAAAATTTAGCCATCACGTTCTCAGAGAGATCACTGGGATTTTGAGTGCTCAGACTTGGGAATGAATTCTAGCATGCAGAGAGCCAGAGGACCCATCACCTTATTTTAGGGGTCTTGGGGCTCCATGTGAGTAGCAGGCAGGTGGGCCGATGGCCACCAGAAAGGACACAAACTCTAGGGTCAGACAGGCCTGAATTTCAACACCGCATGCAGCATCTACCAGAGTGAGGCCTTAGGGAATTTGCTTACGTTTTTGGACCCTCAGTTTGTTCATCTATAAAATGGGTTACTTATTTTATCACATTGTGGTGGCTGTTAAATGACAGCTCATTATGGAAAGTTCTTAGTGCTGCACCTGACATACAGCAGTGCTAAATAAATAGCAACTATTAACATATCACCACAGTTTCAAACTCCAGGCAAAGAACAGAGACGCACATTTCCTCCAGACATCATGAAAACCATTTTGGCTACTGACTGCCTGACATGTAAATCATTTCTAACCCTCTCAAAATAACCCGCTTTAACGGAAAGTCATTTCTATGTCTAAATTGGACAAAGTGCACCCCTTTCACCAGGCCGCCCCTTTCTCTGTGGGCTTCGTTCTGAGTCATCACCATGTCCAAGAGAATATGAACAAAGAAGACTTTCAAGCCGGTCCCTTTCCAGAATTGGAGTTTACGCAATATTTATCAAATGTCAAGCAAGCGCCAGCCACAGTGCTAGACACAAGGGGATGTACATGTGAACAGCCCTACTCTCAAAGTGCTTCCAGCCTCTTCCACCCAACCTATGGACAGAAAAATTCTCATGGAACGTGGAACATCCAGACCGCTAGGAGAAAATAGGGTGTCCTAAATCGTACAAAGCCTTTTAGACCCAATCTTTTTTTTTTTTTTTTTGAGATGGGATTTTGTTCTTGTTGCCCAGGCTAGAGTGCAATGGCACTCTTGGCTCACTGCAACCTCTGCCTCCTTGGTTCAAGCAATTCTCCTGCCTCAGCTTCCCAAGAACCTGGGACTACAGGGGTACGCCACCATGCCCAGCTAATTTTTGTATTTTTAGTAGAGATGATGTTTCACTATGTTGGTCAGGCTGGTCTCAAACTCCTGACCTCAGGTGATCCTCCTGCCTCAGCCTGCCAAAGTGCTGGGATTACGTGCATGAGCCACCGTGCCTGGCCTAGACCCAATATTTAATTATATATTTTCAGCATTTTATGCTAGTCTTCAATTTAGTTCTTTTTCTTAAAAGTAAACACTCAGGCCAGGCACTGTGGCTCACAACTGTAATCCCAGCACTTTGGAAGGCCAAGGTGGGTGGATCACCTAAGGTCGGGAGTTTGAGACCAGCCTGACCAACATGTAGAAACCCAGTCTCTACTAAAAGTACAAAATTAGCAGGGTGTGGTGGTGGGCACCTGTTTTCCCAGCTAATCAGGAGGGTGAGGCAGGAGAATTGCTTGAACCTGGGAGGCAGAGGTTGTGGTGAGCCAAGATTGAGCCATTGCACTCCAGCCTGGGCAACAAAGCAAGACTCAATCTCAAAAAAAAAAAAATCAAACACTCAGCAAATGGGCTTATGTCTAATGTACATTCAAATGAGAAAAAAAAAAACCCACTATTCTTAGTTTGCTTAGAACTGATGGTCTTTGTCTAAACTGTGTTAAATTTACGAGTGCTACTATCATCAGAGAAGAGGCACCTAATTCCGTCTAGGGAAGGCCGTGCTGGAAGGATCTCTGTGGAACTCTCCAGTGGTCCACTTGCCTGCCAAGGACTGCACTCACAGCTGCAGACAGTTTGCAGAGTGCTACTGAATTGGGCTGCCCCAAAGGTCCCCAGTGGAGGAGGCATCGAGTAACCCTCTACTGGTGAAGCTGGTCCGGAGAGGAAAGCAGCAGCCTTTCCCAGGACAATCCTAGTATTATAAATTGTGTCCCGCTGGGTGTGATGGCTCACACCTGTAATCCCAGCACTTTGGGAGGCCACAGCAGGAGGACCACTTGAGCCCAGGAGTTGGAGACCAACCTGGGCAACAAAGTGAGACTCCATTTCTACAAAACATAAAAATATTAGTCAGGCCCAGTGGCAGGCACCTGTAGTCCCAGGAACTCAGGATGCTGAAGCAAGAGCATCCCTTGAGCCCAAGAGTTTGAGGCAGCAGTGAGCTATGATCACACCACTGTGTGCCATCCTGGGTGTCAAAACGAGACCCCATCTCTAAAAATAGAAAACAAGTTGGGTCTTTTTCCCCAGAGACACACTGTTATTTCTCACTCCTATGAGAATTAGTAGAGTGCAATTGCTAAGAGAAGGTGCTTGGGGTCAGAGTGCCTGAGTCGGAATCTCATTTATCATTTATTAGTTATGTGATCTTGGACAAGTTATTTAAATGTTCCGAGTCTCTGTTTTCTTTTTTTTTTTTTTTGAGGGGGGAGGAAGGGAGGAAGGCAGGAAGGGAGGGAAGGAGGAAGGGAGGGAGGAAGGAAGGGATGAAGGAAGGAAGGGAGGAAGGGAGAGAGGGAGG
>JAPYYA010004990.1:0-11229 GCA_028533165.1 Leontopithecus rosalia | reverse complement strand
GAGTGGACGTCCGAGATGTTAGTTCCCAGGGCCAGGAACAGCAGCGTTAAGACTGATGGTGTTTTTCTGCCCAGGCTTCTCCTGTCTGGCATCCTTCTTGTGTCCGTAATAGGCGAGTCTGCCTTCCCAGAGCTCCAAACCTCGGTCAGAAGGGGAGCCAGCCCCGCCTAGTCAGCTCTGAGAGCTGCCATGCAGAGGTGCCGGCGAAAGTACTGCCCCGCGTGTCTCCTCCACTGGGAATCTTCTGCTCCTGAGCGACCAGAATTTGTCTGAAAGTGTGGCGTCCTCTAGTTCTATGAGCTTTAACTGCGAGCTGCAATCCCGAGATGTTAGCGATCGGCCATCTTGGATCATTCCCCTATCATTGTTTTCTAACTTGATTACATTGTAGTCGGACAACATACTCTTTTAATAATTCTATTTGTTTTAAATGTACTGAGGCTTTGTTTTCTAACCTAGCATATAGTCCATTCTGGAGAATGGGAAGAATGTGTATTCTGCAGTTGTTGGGTGTAGTCTATAGATGAGTGTTGAGCTATTTGGTTTATATTGTTGTCCAAGTATTCAATTCCCTTGTTTATCTTCTGCCTAGTTCTTTTTCTTTCTTTCTTTTTTTTTTTGAAACGGAGCGTTGCTCAGGGTGGAGTACAATGGTGCGATCTCTGTTCACTGCAACCTCTGCCTCCTGGGTTCAAGTGATTCTCCTGCCTCAGCTTCCTGAGTAGCTGGGATTACAGGCATGTGCCACCATGCCCAAGTAATTTTTTTATTAGTAGTAGAAATGGGGTTTCACCATGTTGGCCAGGCTGGTCTTGAACTCCTGACCTCAGGTTATTCATCCGCCTTGGCCTCCCAAAGTGCTGGGATTATAGGCACAAGCCACCATGCCCAGTCTACCTTCTGCCTACTTCTGTCCATTATTGAAAGTGGGGCATTGAAGACTCCAAATAGTATTAGGCTCAATTGTCAATTTCTTCCTGTCTTAGTTCAGGCTGCTATAACAAAGTATTATAGGCTGGATGACTTATAAACAACAGAAATTTATTTTTGACAGTTATGGAGGTTGGAAACAGAGATCAGGGGTCCAGCAGGTCAGGCTCTGTATTGGGGCCTTTCCAGACTACAGACAGCTAACTTCTTGTTTTCCTCAAGTGGTAGGAAAAGAGCAAACTAGCTCTCTGAATTGTCTTTTACAAGAGTACTAGTCCCATTCACGAGGGTTCCACCCTCATTACCTAAATGAGAGCCAAAAGGCCCCAACTCCTAATGCCATCACATGGGGGTTTGGAATTTGTAATATCATCAAAAAGGAAACATTTGGAAATACATCTAAAATGTTCAAGACGTAGTAAAACTCTATTACGAATATTATGTCACTAAATTAAATTATTAATAATTAAACACAATTAAAGGAAAAACTAAATAAATTGAAGGAAATACTAGATCTATAGATTTACTGTTTATTGATGTACTTTGTTTATAGTTCGTAAGACTCAATATTGTAAAATGTTAATTCTCCCTATCTAACCTATAGATCCTAAACAATTTGAATTAAAAGCCCAACAATTTTCTTTGCAATTTACAAGCTGACTCCAAAATGTATGTGGACATGCAAAAGACCAAAAATTGCTGAACCCAAGAATGAGAGGAAATTATTCCACCCTGTAGAAAGACCTATAACAATACAGTAATTTTTAAAATTACAGTAATTGCACTAAGTGTGGGATTGGTACAAATGGATAAATAGACCAGTGGAACATAATAGAGAGTCTGGAAACAGCAACACGTATATGGACACTTGAATTTCATAAATGCAGAGACCTGGTGGAAAAACAGTCATTTCAATAATGGGTGCTAAATTTATTGGTTATCTACTTTAAGAATAAAATAAAACTTCACTCTTACTTTACACTATACACAGAAATCAATTACAGGTGGTCTGTGCAACTTGAAAGGCAAAATGATAAAGCTTTTAGGAAACCACATAGGAGCATTTCTTCACGACCTGTGGGTAAGGAAATTGTTTTTGGACAGAAAAGGCAATAACGTTAAGTCAAAAGATTGACATATTGGGCAACCTAATAACAAGAATTTCTGTTCATCAAAATATCTTAGTGAGGGAGTTTTTAAAGCTACAGAAAGGAAAATGTGTGGAATGCATATTACTAACCAAGAAATTGTTTCCAGAATTTACACAGATGCTGCAAATCAAAAAGAAAAAGATAAACAACACACTAGAAAAGTGGACACAAGTTTCTATTAGGCTTTTTATAAAAGAAGATACTTAAAGGACCAAAAAATACAGGGAAAGATATTCAACCTTGTTAGTTTTCAGGGAAATGCAAATTAAAACCACAATGGGATACAACCCACTGAAATGACCAAACTTAAAAAGGCTGATGCTACCAAGGGATAGGAAGAGATGTGAGCAATTATAATTCCCAAAATGTCTGGTGGTAATGTAGTTGGCACAACTTCTTTGTAAGGCTGGCATTTTCTACTAAAATTGAATATATGCATGTACTCTGGAACCAAACAATTTCACTCCTAGCTATAGAACCAACAGCAATGCATAGCCACGTGTATCAAAAGGCGCTAACAATAATGTTCTTACAGCATTCATCAGCCAAAACTAGAAACAACCAAAGCCCATCACATAAAGAATGGATACACAAATTGTGAGTGTGTTCACCTGGTTATAATTCATCAAGCTGAACACTTTATGATTTTCTTTTTAGTGCACATTGCTATACTTCATGCAGACTTCGTATGCTATACATCAATTAAGTGGGGTGTTGGGTTTTTTAAAACCTGGAACTAAGGAACTGAGCAGAGTTTCAGCTGAAAGACACAAATCAGTAACATTTCAGGTCAAGTGATCAAAGTCCCTACCAATTTCACTGTATGGAAACTTAAAACATTTAAGACTTTTTTTTTTAAGGAGGAAACAAACTCTTTTGAAGTCAGACCCTGCATGCCAAAAGCTATAAAATGATGACAAATGATGACATAAATCCTATGTATGCACTAACATTCAGACACAGTGATAACTGGTTATTCCAGATGAGGCTTCTGACCCTTCTTACTCATTTTTTGAACTCTTGGTTACTTTCATATTTGCGAATTACTGCTAAGCACATACTAGCATTGAGGACATCAGCATTCCTCAGAACAAATGTTAGAGCGAACGCAAAACCTGTCCTGTTACCTAGAACATATGGTTTTAACAACAACAGTGATCATTTTTCACGTACCGGAGAGGAACAGTTTGGCTTGTGTCTTTTTAATGAATTCAATGTGTTCTTAGTCCCAAGCTTATGGTACGCCCCTTTCTTTCTGAATGGCTCTCCAGAATGATGACAATCTGTAGCTGTTTTCCTTTACCACCAAGGGTACTAATGTTCTGGGAGACGTGGGAACAGATGAAAGTATTTGGTTCTGGGAATGGAAATTACAGATGGATAGAATCCTGTTACAATGAGCTTCACAGTCATATTCTATTGAACAATTAGCCCTTGCCTAATGAAAAGGCTTTCGGCTACATTCTGAAGGGAACAAGGCAAACTGAGTTTTTGTTTAGTCCCGAAAAAAAATTCATTATTTCCAGCCTCATTAAGTTTCGGAGAGGTGTGTTCCTTTGCCAGATAAGATGCTTTTTCACATGTAAGGCTGAGGCCGTGTGAGTGTGTGTGTTTGTGAGAGAGACAGAGTGAGGGAGAGTGTGTGTGTCTGTGTCTACACAATAGGTATTCCTGAAGCTGGGCCTGGAGCATAAATGTGAATGTAAATTAAAAATGTATTAGGGATGCTTATTTACTTCATTACTTGGCTTAACAAAATGTTTTAAAATCCAATTAATTTAATCTAATTTTTAATATAGCAGAAGCTGCCTGCTGTAAGATTGCGTGACAAAGGGCTATAAATGATATAACTCATTTGAAGCAAGATATTGTAAACACACACACAATAAAAATCGCCAGGTATTTTTATTCTGTAGATGCTGTCATTAGTCAAAAGTAAGCCACATGCAAGTAAAAATACAAAAAGGCATGTTATAAAATGGTCCAAAATACTGATGGCACACCTCCTTTTGATGGATGCTCTCAGACATTTTAGAAAAAAACTTACCGAAATACCACAGGTTATTCTGTGTTCCTCTGTTCACAAAAATGCTGGGCTTGGCCAAGTTTTGCTCAAGAGCCTTTTCCTAGGCCCATCTGTGCACTTCCTTGTAAAATCCATTTTTAGCAAAAGAACTCTTCTGAGTAAAGTTAGCCAGAACCTCCCACCCTGTATCTGATCATCCTTAATATCTGATTGGGTTTCTCATCCTCCATCAGCCCCCACATGATGCCTGATTGCCATGGTCTGCCTTCTGCAAGAATCCTGTTAGGTCCGGTTAGCCAGAATCCCCCTTACCCTGAAGTTTCCTTTTAGTCATTTTCTGTCTGCTGTCCCCCGCCCCCACCCTATTCCTTAGCTGGAAGTTCACTTGCCCATGCTGTGTTCAGAGTCGAGGCCCTTCACCATAGCAAGACCCCACTGCAGAGGCCCCAGGGCTAACACCATAGCAAGACCCCACTGCAGAGGGCCCACGGCTAACACCATAGCAAGACCCCACTGCAGAGGCCCCAGGGCTAACACCATAGCAAGACCCCACTGCAGAGGCCCCAGGGCTGACACCATAGCAAGACTCCACTGCAGAGGCCCCAGGGCTAACACCATAGCAAGACCCCACTGCAGAGGCCCCAGGGCTGACACCATAGCAAGACTCTACTGCAGAGGCCCCAGGGCTAACACCATAGCAAGACCCCACTGCAGAGGGCCCAGAGTTCTCACCATAGCAAGACTCCACTGCAGAGGCCCCACGGCTAACACCATAGCAAGACCCCACTGCAGAGGCCCCAGGGCTAACACCATAGCAAGACCCCACTGCAGAGGCCCCAGGGCTAACACCATAGCAAGACCCCACTGCAGAGGCCCCAGGGCTAACACCACAGCAAGACTCCACTGCAGAGGCCCCAGGGCTAACACCACAGCAAGACTCCACTGCAGAGGCCCAAGGGCTAACACCATAGCAAGACCCCACTGCAGAGGCCCCAGGGCTAACACAACAGTCCTGAATAAAGTCTGCCTTACGGCACTTTAAGAGGCATCACTGGGTAACTTTTCTTTAACACTACCCCTTGTTTTACTTAGTCCTTAAAAGGCAATATGCTATGATTCAGATACCCGAAGAACACAGGATTTGTTTTCTGTTGTTGATATAATCTTATTCTCAAACTTCCAGTCCATGTGTGTAGGATGCTTGAGGGAGGAGGAGGAATGGCTTGCCTAGTAAAGCTGTCTCTTCTGGCTTAAATACTCTGGTCCAGGTAATGTTCAGAGTGTTCCAAGGTTTTCCTCTTTCCCTTCTCTTGCCTAAGATGGCGTTTGGATTAGAGGCTTAGTGAGGGCCATCTTAGGGTGCTGAGGGCGGGGGGCTCAGGTTCCCATGTTTAGCTCCTGGCACCACCTTATGGTTGGTCACAGGCCTCATTGTTGATGTCCCTCGTCACCTGCTCCCTGTGCACAGACGGCACTCACTGGTGACCCTGGTGGCTCATGAACTTGTGGCCTATTGTTCTGGCTGGCTAGGGACAATAGACACATCTCTCTTTCAGTCCTATCAGCTCTGGCTGGCATTACTGGGGGCTATGGTTCTTAATTGTGTCCTCCAGAAGGGAGGTAAAAGAATTTTCTCTCTACCCTTTATAGTTCTGAACAATAGACTTCAGTTCATAGTTCCTGTAACAAAAGACAGATTAACAAGATAAAAATGAACAGGGGTTTATTTACATGGTACCTCATGTACACAGGGGGGAAAGCCCATAGAAATAAGTGAATCTCTAGACTAGCTCTCCAGTGAAGAGTCTAAACTTCAGACTTAAATGCTGTCCTTTGTCTGAAACAAAGAGATGGCCAAGAAAAGCACTTTAAACAAAGGCAGGTCTTGTTGTTTTATTTTATTTATTTATTTATTTTTGAGACGGAGTTACACTCTTGTTACCCAGGCTGGAGTGCAATGGCGCAATCTCGGCTCACCGCAACCTCTGCCTCCTGGGTTCAAGCAATTCTCCTGCCTCAGCCTCCTGAGTAGCTGGGATTACAGGTACGCACCACCATGCCCAGCTAATTTTTATATTTTTAGTAGAGACGGGTTTCACCTTGTTGACCAGGATGGTCTTGATCTCTTGACCTCATGATTCACCCTCCTCAGCCTCCCAAAGAAGGCTTGTTATTTTAAACAAAAGCGAGGCTTGTTTAAAAGCACTTTAAACAAAGGTAAGGCAAGATTTCAGGTGATGCCTTCTCCACCACTCAATAGTCTCTGGAGATTTAACCATCCTTTCCTTCCTGGTGCAGAGGGAGCATCCTTACAAGTGGAGAGAGGTCCTTGTAGATGTAAATTACTTTTACAGAATGGCAACTTTTCAAAGCTAAATTTATGTCTATAGTTTCTCAAAATAACCAGTTCAAAATAATCAATGTGCCAAAGAAGTGTATGTTGGGGTGGCATAGTCTGATCTTTTCTAGTCATTTCTGGGGTAGTGGGTCCTGAGCCTCATCATTCCATCTGTTCTTGCTTTCTTCCTTTTCTTTCTCTCTTCCTTCCCCCATTTTCCCTTCTTCTCTTTCTTCTCTTCTTTCTCCTCATCCACTCATATTTATTGGGCACCCAGTATGTGCATACACTCTGCTAGGAACAGGGAATCCATAAATAACCCTGAGCACTGAACTCTGACCTTTTCTCTTCTGCCCAAATTCCTATCTATGGGGCCTGGGGAGTTAAGCCATATAAACCATAAAATCTCATTAAAAAGACTTTTTTCTTTAAAAATTTTTTTCTCTATGGAAAAATCTGTATTTCAAATTCATGTTTACTATTAAATATAGAAATTTATCTTTCAGAATGAGGTTGCTTAGGTTCCAAATTATCCTAAAACCCAGCACCCAACTGATGTGTTGAAAACTCCAGGCTTGGATAGGTGTGGTGGCTCACACCTGTAATCTCAGCATTTTGGAAGGCCAAGGTGACTGGATCACTTGAGGCCAGGAGTCTGAGACCAACCTGGCCAACATGGCCAAAATCCATCTCTACTAAAAGGACAAAAACCAGCCAGGCGTGGTGGCACAGGCCTGTAGTCCCAGCTAAATGGATTTTTAAAAATTAACCTGGCGTAATGGGGCTTACTTTCCAACCTAATTCTGGTATAGCATCACATGACAGGAGCAGACCTCCTTATCTTAACTCAGGCGTTCCTTTCTACTGACTTCAAGTCGTCAGACAAAGCTTAAATCTCTCAACCAGTTGTCAACAAAAGAATCCCTAAAACCCACCCACGGCTTGAAAGCCCCCACTTCGAGATGTCTCGCCTTTTTGGACTGAACCAATGTATACCTTCCGTGTATTGATTTATGATTTTGCCTGCAATTCCTGTCTCCCAGAAATGTATCAAACCAAACTGTAACCTGACCACATCGGGCACACTTTTTCAGAAACTCTTGGGATCATGCAGGCCTGGGCCATGATCATTCCCAATGGCTCAGAATAAACCTCTTTTAATATTTTGATAAAATTTGTTTTTGACATCAGCAACACTAAGATGCCTGCTCCTTGGCGCTTACATTTTAATGATGGGAATCAGCCAATGGGCAATACACAGAAGTAAACAGATAGTATGTTAGAAGGCAAACTGCTCTGCCGTGAAATGCAAAGATCCTCACGTTTTGTGCCCTCGTTCCCAGGTCTATCTGTGTGTGTGTGTCTTCCCTAGACTTTCTGGTTCCCATTTTTCAAACTTATTCCTTCTATGTCCTTAATAAAGCAGCAAAAACCATTCTGAGAGTCCACATCCCAAAAGCTTGTGCCTAAGAGTCCATGCATACGCTTAACCTTAGACCATGTTCCTCTCCATGCAAAGGTGTTGCTAGGGGCCGTGTCCAGTGCTGGGCCCAGCGGGAGGACTTTTTCCTCATGACCGTCTTTCAAGGCCACCTCGGGTAGATCTGTGCAGCAGCAGTAGCTAATTATTAGCTGGGATCAACATACTCCATGAGTCATCTTTGAGCCAGGCCATTTTTTCTCTCTGTTCTCTCGCCATCAGTGTGAGGTAAGGGAGGGATGATGGCGCACATATTATTTCCTCAGGGCTCTCATAACAAAGTGCCACAAACCGGGTGGCTTAAGACAATAGAAATTTAGTATCTCACAGTTCTAGAGGCTGAAGGTCTGAAATTAAGGTGTCAGCAGGGCCAAAGTTCCTCCAAAGGCTCTGGAAGAGAATGCTGTGCTTCCTCTAGTTTCTGGTGGCTTCTGGTGTCTGTGGCGGCGATACTCCCACTTCTGCCTCCATCTCTACGTGCCCTTCCTCTTCTTCTTCTTCTTCCTTTTTTTTTTTGAGACAGGGTCTCACTCTGTCACCCAGGCTAGAGGGTAGTGGCACAGTCTCGGCTTACTGCAACCTTCACATTCCGGGTTCAAGCAATTCTCGTGCCTCAGCCTCCCGAGGAGCTGAGATTACAGGCCTGCACCACGACACCCGGCTAATGTTTGTACTTTTAGTAGAGATGGGGTTTTGCCATGTTGGCCAGGCTGGTCTCTAACTTGTGTCCCTACCTCAGCCTCCCAAAGTGCCGGGATTACAGATGTGAGCCACTGTGCCTGGTCCCCA
Source organism: Leontopithecus rosalia (assembly GCA_028533165.1). Classification (NCBI taxonomy): domain Eukaryota; kingdom Metazoa; phylum Chordata; class Mammalia; order Primates; family Cebidae; genus Leontopithecus; species Leontopithecus rosalia. The sequence continues at coordinate 2,515 of JAPYYA010004990.1, read as the reverse complement.
CGTGGCCTTCTTCTGAGGACACCATTCATTGGATTCGGCGCCACCCTAATCTAGTATGACCCAATCTTAACTGATTGTGTCTGCAAACACCCTATTTCCAAATAAAGTCAGAGTCAGAGGTTGGGGTAGACAAGAATTTGGGGGGACGCTGTTCAGTATGGCACAGGAGGGTTAGGTCGCGTTGGCCCTGGGGGGCCGGGTGACGGCTCACGGGGGCCTGTGTACTGGCTCAAGCCTGATCTTAAACACTCTACTCCCATCATACAATGCAATCCTGCTAGGATCACCAACCACATATCTGGTGGTTTGCCAGCTCCTAAGAGGCAGTTCTGGTGTCAGTATCACTTGATGTCCCACGTGAGACACTCAGTTTTCACCAGAGTCCCCTAGCACTAAAGGTGCTGCTTTTCAAATGGGGTATTCCTTCGTCTGGCAGATGGCATGGCCTTGCTCCAGGACTCTGGGGTTCTGTCCTATATTGCTGCTACAGGGAACTTCCAGAGACTTGATGCCACACCTTTGTCTGCTTTGGATACTTCCAGAACCAAGGGATCTTCCAGGGCATGAGACCCACGCAGCAGACCTGTTGTCACCCCCCACGACTGAATCTGCTTGAGAGAGCTTTCTTGCTCTGGACCCCAGCCCAAACCAGCAGCCCTCAGCCTGCCAGTAATGGTCGTAGAGATGATCCCAAGCATGGAATCTGCTGCTTCCCAAACCAAAGAGGCTTACTAAGTATTACACGTCTTTCTGCGTGGGCCGAGATGTAAGGTGACAGAACTTGTCCTTTACCTCGGAGGGCGCATTCCAACATGCCGTGGAAGACTGGACTCCTAACAACTGCAGCACTGTGTGAAGCACCTGAATCTTTCCAGTCTCTCTGTCGCCCCCTGGAGCACGTATGTCCTACCAGGGCGTCCAGGGTATTTATCACTTCCAGCTTATCAGGTCTGATGAACACAGTGACATCAATAAAATAGGCCAGTGCGCTGTTCTGTGTCACATCAGGACTCTTCTGGCCGTATCTTCAGAACTAACATTGCCCCGAGACAAGGCCATAAATGTGCACTGTTGTCCCTCTGATTCTACTTCCTGATGGGTGTGGGAAAGAACACATTTGCAGAGACTGTGGTGGTCTGTTCAGAGAAGACCACCCAGAACAGACCATCACAGTCTTTGCAAATGTGTTCTTTCCCCACACCCATTTTTGGGGTCTCTGCAAATGTGTTCTAGATTAAAAACTTCCATGGAGGCTATCACCTAATGATGTTTGTAGAAGTCTACTCTCATCTGTCATGAGCCATCTGGTTTTTACAGGGGCTAGACTGGTAATAAAATGGGGATGTAGGCCGGGCGTGGGGGCTCATGCCTGTAATCCCAGCACTGGGAGGCCGGGGTAGGTGGATCACTTGAGCCCAGGAGTTTAAGACCAGCCTGGGCACCATGGCAAAACTCTGTCTCTACCAAAAAAAGCCTACAAAAATTAGCCAGACATGGTGGTGTACACCTGCGTTCTCAGCTACTCAGGATGCTGAAGGTGGGAGTATTGCTTAAGCGTGGGGGGTCAAGGCTGCAGTGAGCCAAGACTGTGCCACTGCACTCTAGCCTGGGTGACAGTGCGAGACTCTGTCTCAAAAGCAATGGGGATGTAATGAAGACCACCACCCTTGTATCCTTTAAAGTTTCTGAAGATTGTCTTAATCTCTGCCATTTCACTTGACATTCGGTGCTATTGTTTCTGATTGGCCACCGCCTGCTATAAATAGTATACTACTCCTCTGACTTCACAAGGCACAGAATCAAGGGGGATATTGCCAGTGGCTCCGTGTGCCCAGCCAGGTCATGGATTCTGGAACCAGGATGATGACTACGAAATGAGTGTGGGGGAGCCCGCTGTGACGTGGGCCTGTGCTACGGCTCCACCTTTTCACTCTGTCTACATGTGGTCGTGTTAGTGAGGGAGGATGATGACATTGGCATTGTTTGCTCAGCTGACCTCTACTTTTTCATCACACATTCTGCTTTTTAGTATTATTTTTTTTGGGGGGGTAGGAAGGGAGGGAAGGAGGAAGGGAGGGAGGAAGGAAGGAAGGAAGGGAGGGAGGGAGGGAGGGAGGGAGGGAGGGAAGGGAAGGAAGGAAATCAAGCAATGAGAGAGATGTTGCCAACCTGGATCTAGAGGTTTACAAGTTGATTTCTTTCTTTTTTTGAGAGAAGGAAAGAAAGAAAAAAAATGAGTAAAGGAGAGGAAGAAAGAGGAAGAGAAAGAGGAAGGGTGAACGAAAATATTTCTTTATTCTGAAAAAAAAAATGGGCATTAATAATGACCAATCAATGTTTCATTTAAACCTATGAGTAGATGTGATGTGGTATTGACAAGAATGTATATTTTGTGTATTTGAAGTGGAGAGCTCTGTAAATATTTATTAAGTTTACTTGTTCTGGATCTGAGTTCGAGTCCTTGATATCCTTATTAATTTTCTGTCTCATTGAATCTAAGTCTCTATGTATCTGG
>JAPYYA010004989.1:0-11229 GCA_028533165.1 Leontopithecus rosalia | reverse complement strand
GCCACGGGTCCGCTCACCAGTGGGAGGCCTTGCAATGCTGTCTCAGTGTCTTCCAAGCGGCATTTCCATATCATCTTCTCAGTCTTCTGTGCACCTGCCAGTACTGGACGTATTTGACCATTGCTGATCTAAGAGCCTTCCCAAGACAGGAGGTGGATCAGTCTGGATTTCGTGTTCTGTGGTAGGAAATCTAACACTGCAGCAACCCCGAATGTCTCATTCACGAGTTAATAGTGCAGGGGAACCAGCTTCTCTCCAAGAATTGGCTGTAACAGGCTTCTGCCCACTGCTCTTATTTCATCCTCAGGTAACTTAAGTGTTTCCAGTCTAAGAGAATTCTGCTTGGCTCTAAGCATTTCCACTGCAAATATGGATGTGGACCATCATCTTCTATCAGAAGACAGCTCAGACTCAATCCCTAAATTAACGGGAAGCAAGACATAGACAGGTGTGACTTCTTAGAAATAGGCTGGACTGCTGCTGCTTCTCTGACCTTGGGTGGTGCCAGTCCTTCCTTTATTCTTTCCCAGTGTCCTTATTCATTGCCTGTGGCCCAGGACCAGCCTGTAGCTTCTGGTGGTGTTCCTCTCCCTCCTGGGATCTTCCTGCAGGTGCTGCATGGGGAAGGGAGGGTCCTGAAGGGAGATGCTGATGCTGCTGTCAGTCACACAGGAGCCATGAGGGTGGTGGCCATCTGGCCACTGTGTCCAGTGCCTTCAAGGTGTTCTTGGTGTCCTCATTTATGGCACGGCTTAGAAGGTGGTCCTTGCCATCTTTATGAACAGTCTCAGCCATGACTTCTTTTCACTTGCCTCATGAGGAACAACCTGCTGACTTTCTCATCCCTTGGGCATTGTCAACAACCAGCTGTGTGTGGTCAGTGTTCATATGCAGAGCACTGTGTGACTAACTCCAGGAAGCTCTGCATCTGGCTTTTTTTTTGCTGACATTTTCTTTTTTCTCTTTGAATCCTGTGGTTTTGAATGAGTTGGTAATGTGGTAAGTCTTCACTACGATTTTCAGGCATCAGGAGTACAAGATTCCCTGGAAGAGACATTTACATGGAACATGTGTGTATTTATTTGAAGAGGAATTGGATATACCCAGTCAACTTAGCATCCACTGAGGTCCTGTTGCCATTGGTTGAGTTTACACAACATGCCTGGGCATGTTCGTGCCAGATTTTTATCCAGCCCCGAGAATTAGACAGCAGTCTTCATTTCACAGGTGTGGGAACTAAGGCTTAGGGGATGCGTTGCCCTGTCCCAGCTCTCACGGGTTGTCAGAGGCAGAGATGAAATTGAATCCTGGGCCTGCCTCTCTCCAAAGCCCATGCTCTGGGCACACCACCACTTGGCCTCTGCCCAAGAGACCTCCTCTGTGCTGAGAAGCAGGGCCGCCTGGGTCATACAGGGAAGTTAGAGGCTTCGGTCACTTTCTTCCCATGCTGTGCTCTGCTCACCAGACTCCCTAGGGTCCTCCCATCGCAGAAGGAAGTGGCCTCTTGAGCCCTTTGAGACCAAGGCTGGGTGTAGAACACCACTCTGCCCCAACTCAGAGTCCTTTGTTTTTTTCAAGTTGTGTCTGGAGCACTTTGATAATCTCTCCAGAGATATTCATTTTCTAAAATGAATTTCTAAATGTAGGGGAGAGATCTGGGGGATGAACGAGGCCTGCCCTGGGTGCCAATGATACTGGCATAGCCCCACAGAGGAGGATCAACCTCCCTGGTGTGTGGGAAAGAGACTCCTGCCTGGTGGGTGGGTTCAGGACCTAGAAAAGACCTCCTCAGCCTCTTTTTCCTTGCTGCTTTGCCAGTGTCCTGAGGCAGTTCAGCCTGGGCTTAGTCAACATCTAACATCCTCACTGAACTTCTGGGACTAAGAGTCCCTGAGCACTTCTGTCACCACCTGGTCTGCATCATCAGTGGCTCACACCCCCATCACACTGGCCTGCTGCTGCTGTTTCATAGGTGTGAGCTTGGGACTTGCCATCTTGCAAAGTGCCAAGTGGCTCAGCCAACTGCAGTACCTGGTGGAGCTCTTGAGACACCAGTCTGCTCTTTGAGGTTTGGATCAGTGGTGACCCAGATGAGAGCTCATTTGTATGAACAAAATATATATCATACTTGGGAGGCTGAGGCGGTGGATCACTTGAGGTCAAGAGTTCGAGACCAGCCTGGTCAATATGGTGAAACCCCATTTCTACTAAAAATATAAAAATTAGTTGGGCATGGTGGCAGAAACATGTAATCTCAGCTACTTGGGAGACTGAAGCAGGAGAATCCCCTGAACCTGGGAGGCGGAGGTTGCAGTGAGCCAAGATCGTGCCACTATACTCCAGCCTGGGTGACAGAACGAGACTCTATCTCAAAAAAGAAAAAGAATATATATTATGCTACCCGCTAGTTGAAGCGAATGTTATCTGTTATCAGCTCATTTCTGTGGCCTCTTAAGTGGTCTTTTCACATATGCCCTCCTTTCTAACAGGTAAAGTATAAACCTTTGTCCCTCTGTCCAAACCCACCAATGGCTTTTCTCTTGCTCACAGTACAAGGCAGAGGCTTTACAGGGGCCTCTGAGTCTCCACATGCTCTGTCCCTTCCCCACCATGGCCCCAACTCTGCTGGAGTGACCCCGGGCTCCTGGCAGCTTCTTAGACACAGCCTGACATGAAGTGTTTTCCCTTAATGCTATGTCTTTAATCAGACATATCTCTCACTGAGCCTTACCCTGTCACTGCCTGATTTAAAATTCCAGGCCCTCTACTCCCTATCTCTCTCCCTGCCTAATTTTTCTGCAAAATATCTGTCACTGTTTGCCACACTGATTGTACTTATTTATTGTCTGTCTTCCCCTATTAGGGTTTAATCCCAAGAGAGCAAATGTTTTTGCCAGTTGTTCATTCCTTATCCCTGACATCTAAGACAGCACCCGACAGGCAGTAGGTGCTCAGTACATCAGGGCTGCATCGGTTTGCCTGGTGTTCTGAGATCCTGATGTAGATGTGCCTAGTTCTAGAACAATCTGACCTAACCCAGGATGTGAATCTTCCTGTCTGAGAGCTGGTGTTTGTTTCACAGTGTTGATTTGTGAGATAATGCCACTCCTGCTCACCTGTGTTGGGTGTGTCTTCATGAGCAGGAGGAAAGGGAGGCTTTCTATGTGGGATGAAGGGATGGCCCTGCCGGAAACTCTCCTTTCTGCAGCTGTCGTTTGCATCTGCGTCAGTGGCCCAGAAGTGAACTTTCACAGGATATAGGTAGGTCAGGACCTGCTCTCCTGGGTGACAAGAACAGCGATTCCCTTAAATATTATGCAAAATATTTCTTCACTTCACCATGGAGACAGGTTCAGTCAGGCTATTTTGATGTTTTTAAAGGGGGCTTTGGGAGGACTTTGCTCTCTGGCTCTAAGCGAGCATTGGCCGTTTGTTTAACTTTTAAAACAAGTGTGTATTAGGGAAATACTGGTACTATGGGATCCCACTGGAAAGGCATATGCTTGTTTACCCATGCTACTTCTGTTAAAGGCCCAAGGTGAGGCCATCTAACCCCAGCCACTCTAAATGGCCGGCCACCTGTGCAGATGGGTGCCCAGTGGGGCTGGGCCCTTGGTTGGCATCACAGGCTCCTCTGCACGCCTTGCGTGCTCCCCAGCTTGTCAAGCCTCCGTCTGCTTTGTTCTTCACTGTGGTGTCCCATGTACCTTCCTCAATCTCGATTTTGGGACATGCTCTCTGGCTTTCATGAGCCACAATTATAGAGGATATAAGAAAGTCAAACTTTATTTCTCTTTTGCTGGAGCACTCCTTCCCAAAATGGGAGGTAAATACATGAAGATATAAGATCTAATGTGTCTTAAAATGTCTATGTTTTTTTCTCTATCCTTGATAGACAGTTTGGGAATGTCTTAGGTTCATTTTCTGTTGCTGTGATAGAAGGCTACAGACTAAAAGAAATTTATTTCTTTTAGTTCTGGAGAAGATAATCAATGTCAGCAGGCTTCCTAAGGGAAGCCAAGAGCAAGGATTCCAGAGTCCCACAAGGAAACAATTTCCAACCTCAAGGCCTGGGAAGTTCAGGGTTGAGGGGTCACATCTGATTGGCTTCTGGTGAGAGCCCTCATGCCGTGTCATAGTGTGGCAGAAAACTGGAAGGGCAGGTGAGCCTTGAAAAATGAGATGGGGCAAAGGGGACATACCCACTTTTTAACAACCAACCTCATGAGAACCAACCCAGTCTCTAGAGAACGGTGTTAATGCATGCATGAGGGTGTGCCCCCATGACCTAATCACCTCTGAAAGTTCCCACCACCTCTCGCTCAATACTGTTGCACTGGGGACCAAATTTCACCCTCAGTTTCGGAGGCATCAAACCACATCCAAACCACAGCAGGGAGGATGCAGGCCTTGAGGAAATGCCTGCCTCTTGGGTTTCTGGAATCCTTGCTGTTGGCGTTCATGCTCTGTTCCTATAGGGAAACCCCCTGACATTAATCCTCTGTCTTCCATGTGTGGTCTAGTTTTCTTCTGGAAGCTTCTAGGATCCTCCTTTTATCCCCAGGGTTCTGACATAGTATAGTGATGGGATAGGGTAGGTTGGGCCCCTTGTTAAGTGGAAACTTTTTTTTTGCAGATTCCAGGGCTGATTTAGATATTTAATGTTAAATTATTTAAATACGTACCACTTAAAGCTGGATATAAATTTGTTATGCTATGGTTATAAAAATCACATCAAAATTGCAAATTAAACATAGTACCCAGCTGATGAAACTCAAATGCACAACATTCCTTTGCTGTGGCGGCTGACTTCACTCCTTTTGTCATAGGAATGAGGGGCAGATTGCTGTAGCTCAGTGTCCTTTGAGCGATAGCCTTTGACTTCACTTGATGTGAATGAGTCATTTATATATGAAATCTACCCTGTGGCTTTTTTCTCATTAGCCACAACAGTCAACATAACTCTGCTTGATGCCAACGTGTAAACATGGAGCAGCCCAGCACAGCGTGGTTACAGCGCGGCTGTCCAGGCTATTCTTAGACTGCGCTTCTTACAGGAATTATTGTGGATTGTCATTAAAATGAAAACGAGATGTAAATATTTTCATAGAGAGCTCACATAATCCCAAGGATTCAGTTCCTTTTATATGCTTCCTATGCCAGTTTTCTCCCATAGGCTTGTAGAATGGTGAGGTATAAGAAATTGTGGCTATTCTTCAGATGAGTGTTTGAACAGCCCATTTGCCACTCCCCACCCCTGCCACCCATGTTTCTCTGTCAGCTGCCACAGTTTGCACAGGAGTTTAGTCCCATGTGACTTCACCATCGGTATTTTGAGATGGAGGCAGATGAAAACCGTTAGCCACAGTCATTGAGAAGCCACAGTCTACAGTGTGCAAGGCGCTGTGTGTCAGCCACAGTGAGGCCCTGGCCCTGGGGGACGGGCTGGCTAAACACAGCTCTGACAAACACAATGGCATACAATGGCCCCAAAGCCACAGATAAACCCGAAGTATGTCTGCATGTGGGTGTATGAGTGGTGTGTGTGTATTTATGTATGTGTAATTTGTGTTTGTACATGGATGTGTTTGCATGTGAGTGAGTGGTGTGTGGGGTGTGTGATTTATGTGTGTACATATCTGTATAATTTATTTGCTTATTTGTGCATGTGTGTGTGCGTGTGCATGTGAGTGTATAAGTGGTGTGGAGTATGTGTATTCATGTGTGCGTGTGTGTATATATTTGTGTATGTGTGTGAGTGTATAAGTGGTGTAGAGTGTGTGTATTCATGTGTGTGTGTGTATATTTGTGTATGTGTGTATATGTAAGTGTATGAATGTGTGGAGTGTGTGAGTGTGTGTATTCATGTGTTCATGTGTGTGTACATATTTGGGTATGTGTTTGTGTATGTGAGTGTATGAGTGGTGTGGAGTGTGTGTATTCATGTGTGTGTGTATATTTGTGTATGTGTGTGTGTATGTAAGTTTATGAATGTGTGGAGTGTGTGTGTATTCGTGTGTGCATGTGTGTGTACATATTTGGGTATGTGTGTGTGTATGTGAGTGTATGAGTGGTGTGGAGTGTGTGTATTCATGTGTGTGTATATGTTGTGTATGTGTGTGTGCATGTGACTGTATGAGTGGTGTGGAGTGTGTGTGTTTGTGTGTGTATATATTTGTGTGTGTGTGTGTACATGTGATGGTATGAGTGGTGTGGGAGGTGTGTATGTTTATGTGTGTGTATACCTGTGTGTTTACTTGTGTGTGTGTGTGTGCGTGTGCGTGCATATTGTCACTGCAGGCTGGCTGTGTTTCAGGACTCCGCTTTGCTTGTATTTCTGCATCCTGGTGCCTGAAGCCATTCTGAGCCTCCATCCATGGCAAGCCCAGCGGCAGGTTCTGCGGCACTTACCTGAGTGTGGCAGCGTGTGGATCCCACTTCTGTTTGCAAGTTGGGGCAGGGGGCTGGTGATGGCCAAAGCCTGCACTGCGTCTTGGTTTGTGAGCTGTCTTCAGGGCCCCGGTGTTCTCCTGTCATTGCTGTCTTTCTCTAAAACCTCTCAGGCTCAGAACCTGGATCTTCTCTTTACCTTTTCTTTCTCCCTCATCCCTCATCCAGCTCCTCTCCAAACTCCGTCTGTTTATTCCTCCCTATTATCACTGTTTTAAAATCTCCTTTTTATTCTCGCCAGGATTGCCTTCAAGGCCTGTGGCTTCACACCTGATGCATGGCCTTCCCACAGCCTCCTGCCTCCTCCCTGTTACCCCGGGCTCTGCAGCAGGCCAGTTCTTCCTTCTGTCCTTCCCCTCTCTTGTTGTGGAGCCATGGAGCCCTCAGTGGTGACAGTCTCTGCAGTACATGGAGAAATCCCAGTCTATGGGCCAGTGGGTTTTGTTTATCCTACACAACATTTTAAAAAGTTGCCAGGCAGCTTTAAAAGTTGGAATGTTTTACATTAAAAACTCTGTTTTTAGTTATTCCTGAGAACTTAGAAAATCCAGCAGCACTGAGTGCATATTCCTAAAAGGTGACAGGAGGTGGGAAAGGAGTGTTTTCTGCAGTTTGCTGCACTCCTCACTCTACCATATAGCCCCCCAGCCTGCCCCATTTCTGTCACCTGTCTGGACCCCATCGACATTCATATCTGCAGCCCAAGGGCTGACCGGCTTCCAGGCCAAGGACGTTTCTACACCCATATTTAGAACTCGTCATGTCTTTTTGCCTCCTGCTACCATTTTGCTTCTTGGGAGTGCTCTCCCTTCCCTCTAAACCTGTCCAAATCCTGTCACTGCACAAGGCCAGCTCATCTCCTCCCTCCTGGGTGAAACCTCCCTGCCTGCCTACAGCAGAGTTTTCTCTTTCCCTGAATGACTAAAGCACTTTGGGTTTGTCTGTGGCTTTGTGGCCATTGCTTGCCATTGTGTTTGTCAGAGCTGTGTTTAGATGACCCATCCGCCAGGGCCAGGGCCTCACTGTGGCTGACACGCAGTGCCTTGCACACCGTGGACTGTGGCTTCTCAGCAAAGGTACGACCAGAAAAATGCCTAGAGGTGATCCAGGACCTCGTGCTGTGGCTCCCAAGAGGGCCTCTCAGTAATGTGGGGTAGAGTGTAGCTGGTAACTTCCCCAGCAGCTATGAAGATAGTTGTTCCCCTTTTTTGTCACCAGGATGTGGGAAAATGCCCAAACACAACTAAGCTCTGGGACATCGTGGTGGGCCGTGGGCGTGTTCACTTCTTCGTAAGTGATTTGATCTATCACTAAGGTTTTTCAGTGATACTGCTCTAAGACCAGCATACAGAAGAGGAAGTTAAATAGAACTTCAGTTGAATTTAGAATATTTCCATACTTCTCATTAAGAATATTAAGTACCAATCTACAGGAATCTCTGCTCGGTAATTAGGTGCTCTCTTTGTTTCCTAGGACTTTCCCTTGAGAGCCTCTGGGTCTCTGTGTTCTTCTCACCTGGATTTTGTTTCAGCCTCACTGACATTCAGAACACCGGGGTGCGTGCTGAGCTGGGAGCAGAATGCCGCTCTCCTCCTATGCCTCTGATAAATCAGGGTGGGCTTTCTGAGAAGCGCGTAGGTTGGTAAAAAGCGCCGATGCCTAATGACTCTTGTGATTACTCAATCACTTGAGGTTTTCCCCAACCCTTGAGATCTGGGCTTTGTTGGCATCAGCTTCCTGGCTTGCAAGACCAAGCTCAAGGTTTGTCACCACATGCCCTTGGGTAGCGGGAGTGACCTTGAGATGCCTGGCAATTTTTTTCTTTACTCCTGCCAAGCCCCTTTGAGAGGGAAAGGGGCTTTGCTTCCCAATTTCCTCAGCCAGAGAGCGAGTGTACTCCAGGGCAGCGCTGTGGTATAGAGCTTCTGCCACAGTGCAGGTGTTCTCCATCCGTGCTGTCCAGCGTAGCAGCCACTTGTCACATGTAGCCACTGAGCACTTGAGATGTGGCCATTGCGACTGAGGAACTGAATTCTGAGTTGTCTTTTATTTTAATGTATTCAATTGTGCTTACCACATGTGCTTACCATATTGGACAGCCCAGATCTCAAGGGTTTGGAAAATGGGTCAGTGCAGTACCTAACAGAGAGCGTGCACAGTCCTAAGGAGATGATGCCTAATTGAAGATGCCCACTGCGTAGGGTGAGGCTCTACACGGCTATGCAAGTCAAAGCCTGTTTGACCAAACTTGGCTGGCATCAAAATGATTTGAATAATGTCTGCAGGGAAACCTATTGCTGCGCTGTTCTGGGGAGGGCTTTAGTTACTAATTGTTCTTTCATTTCCTTTAAAAATAGCAGACACCGGCTGGGCGCGGTGGCTCATGTCTGTAATCCCAGCACTTTGGGAGGCTGAGGCAGGTGGATCATGAGATCAGAAGATCCAGACCATCCTAACCAACATGGTGAAACCCCGTCTCTACTAAAAATACAAAAATTAGCTGGGCATAGTGGCGTGTGCCTGCAATCCCAGCTACTCAGGAGGCTGAGGCAGGAAAATTGCTTGAACCAGGGAGTCGGAGGTTGCAGTGAGCTGAGATTGTGCCACTGCACTCCAGCCTGGCAACAGAGCGAGACTCCATCTTAAAAAAAAAAAGACATTAAGTTCCTTTAGCTGAGATTTAAGGAGCCACATTGGTATAGCTTGTGAGTGTAGTCACGTATCATTTAACAGCATTTCAATCAACAATGGGCTGCATATATGACAGTCATACCATAAGATTATAATGCCCTATTTTTACGCTACCGTTTCCATGTTTAGATGCACAAATACTTCCCACTGTGTTACCGTTGCCTGCATTATTCAGTATGGTAACATGCTGTCCACGTTTACAGCCCGGGAGTAATAGGCTGTGCCATACAGCCCAGGTGTGTGGTAGGCCAGGCCATCTAGGTTTGTGTACGTTCAGTGTGTGATGTTTGCAGAGCGATGCTCCTAGCCACCGAAAGGTCATCCTTCAGCTTTATTATCAACAAAGCATTTCAACTTCCTGTTTCTACATCATTAACAACTACATGACTGTCAAGCACAGATATGAAGATTATGTCGAGGAGTACAAAATTTTTCTTTTATTAGGCAGAACTGCACAGATGAGATCTAAAACATTCATGTTGACAAATACTGCTTTCGAAGTGGATTTTCCCCTTAAGAACCAAGCAAAGGATCTAATATAAATTCTCCACAGAAACAGGAATAAGTCACTAGGGAGGTTGTTTCTGGAACTTTCTTGCCTGTTGAGGGCCTGCCCTTGGAGCTGTCAGCAAGGACAGTGCTCATATTCCTTGACTTCCTCAGTATACGAGGGTCCTCATTTTTGTGTTGTCACACACACACACACACACACACACACACACACTCACACGTACACACACATATGCACACACAAGGTTGAGTACTATTAATGAATAAATGCACTTTAGTAGGAAGGAAACATTCAGAAAATCAGTCAGCCTGGGAAGCCAAGACAAACAGCTCTTGGAGCCAAGACACAGAGAGGCCATGCCCAGGGAATGCCCAGGTGTTCCTGGGGTGCCCATGCACGCCTTTCTCTCTAGCTCATTCCTGCAGATCCTCCTCAGCCATCCCTGAGGCTGGAAGGAGTTGGGCTGCAGTGACTCCTGATGAAATGCAAAATTGCAGGCTCTCTTAAATGCTATTTTATTTTGACATTTAAAAATGCTATTCTGAGAGGTATAGAGAAGACTTAGGTAACAGAAGAGATGAGAAATAGCCGAGATCTTCTTTGAAGGTCAGATTCCAAATTAGTGAGACCTTTCACCAAATCCAGCTGGCCCTTCCTCTCTATTTTCTGGACTGGATGTCTTTGGTGGCAGGAATATTAAACTAGACCCACATGGGCTGCAACAATGAAAGGTGTTGACTCACTCACCGACAAGCAGGCTTCAGAGGTGGTTTGATGCAGGGATGTGGCAATTTTATCTAGAACCCTGTTTTCATATTCTCTCCAGCTCTGCCCGCTGTGGAGTCAGCCTCATCCTAAACTCAGCCTCTCTTCAGGGTTGTATGATGGCCACTGGCAATTTCCAGTGCCACACACTTCCTTGGTTCAAAGGATGTGAAGGGGACATTCTTGTTGAAAGAGCGCCTTTTCCCAGAGTCCCCTTAGTTCTTAGTTGGACCACATGTCATCTATTAACTCAGTAACTGGGGCTAAGGCAATGCAATGCTGATGCCCCAAATGCCATGGTGAAATCAGGTTTTCCATAGACCCGGAGCTATGAGGGAAGATGTAGACCTCCAAATAGAGATTGGAGTAATCACCCAGCAAAGGGTAGCTGTTAGATAGGAAGCTGGAATCTCCTAGCTCTTTCTGTCATCTGCCAGTCTCCCATTATATGCTTACAGATGCAACTTTCTGCTAGAACGGAGAAAATTCTCATTTTTTGCAAGATGACTTTTACCGCTTCGTGACTCTTAATTCTCCTTTGTTCCCCCTCCTCCCTCTTGTCCTTCCTTCCCCTCCTCTTTTCCTTCCTTCCTTCATTCCCCTTCTCCCTCTGTCCCCATTCCTGCTTCCTTTTTCCTGTCTTCTCCCCTCTCCCCTCTTCACCGCTTCATCTGTTTCCCCGTTCCTCTCTTTCCTTTCCTCCTCTCCCCTAGCTTCTCTTTCTCCCTGCTTATCCATCAGCCCTTCTCGATTGATGATCTAGTTGTTTATTCAGCTTAACCTAATTGGTGGGGTACAGTTAGGTTTCTAAC
>JAPYYA010004988.1:0-11229 GCA_028533165.1 Leontopithecus rosalia | reverse complement strand
ATAAATATACATATACATACGTAAGTATATATAAGCATATACATATATACATGTATTAGTATATATTTGTATACATATATAAGTATATAAGTGTATATACATATATATAAAGATATACATATGTATGTACATAAGTATATATACGTATATATACATATATATGAATACGTTATATATATGTCTATATATAAAATGTATGTATATACATATATAACGTATATATAATGTATGTATATACATATATATAACGTATATATAATGTATGTATATACATATATATAATGTATATGTATAAAGTATATATATCTGTGTGTGTGTATATATATATGTGTAAAGAAGCAAGAATTGAAATAAAAGAAATAAGAAGAAATAGAGTTGAAAGTGCTTGTTCCTGGGGAATTGGAAATGCAGTACAGGATGGGGGAATGGCTGTTTTTCTTAATATGCCTTGTAAAATTATTTTCTTTCAGTATAAGTTTGATTTAAAAAACTAACCCAGAACTAATATACACAGACACATACACAAATAAAACCTGACATGAAAGTTGTATGGTGGATTCATATTCTCTTCCCTACTACTATAAAGAAACTACCACAAGTTTGTTGTATATTATATTCTCAAGTAAAATCTCATTTTCTGTTCCCTCTGAATTCTTCTTTTACCTTTAATAGAATAGACTTTTTATAATTTCTTTTAACTGCCTGCAGTTTTCCCAACTAGTTTATTTGCAAGGATTTTTCTTTAAATATAGTAGAACGTAAAAGAGTGTAGGATAATATTCAGAATAGAGGTTTATGTAGAGTCACACAAACTAACTCTTTCTGTCTCCCAACTCCTTTCATCTCTTCTTCAGAGCACAGAGCAGTCATGGAAGCTGCTTTTGTGTATGGGACTACATACCAATTTGTCTTAACCACAGAAATTGCCCTTTTGGAAAGTATTGGGTATGTATAAAAAGCACATGTAAACAATTTAAAGGTTTTTTTCCTTGTTCACTTATTTCACATTACTTAGCATTTCCATTATATTCCCACAGCATGGGCTTATATGAAGGAATCATAGCAGACGTGAATATATAAATGAAGCCTGAAATCCTCTTTATTACTGTTGTCTGCTGTATTACAGTCTTAAAAAATACAGAAGTGATGTTAGACTAAGGTAATGAAGGCAGTATGGATAAGCCACAAGATACAAGTGGCCAAGTGGGATATCTTAGGAATGTATCCCCTGCAGTGATCAAATGGGGGTAAATATAACAGCTTTCAAAATGAAGCTTCAGAAATTCTTTGTGAGACTTTTATAAATTACTTTGTTGTAATCTTAAATGTATTTAAGTACAGTTTTTGAACACAATGTTTGAATGTTTGTTTTTCTTGTCTAGTTTGCAATTTTAGGTAGAAGCCTACTTTCCATTCTTTTTGGCTGGCTACCTAGGGTTAAAGTTTTCTTTATTTTTTTGACTTCAAAACGTTCTTCAGGAAAATTAATCCAAAACAGGGCAAAATGGTGATTGTATAACCTTTTAATGCCATCCAAGAGTTTTTAATGAGCCCTCCTGCTGACCTCTCAGGAAATAGCAGCTATATGATATACCACACACAAATGTTTAAAGCCAAGATGTTTTACAGCTCTATATTTAGAGGCTAGTGTATAGCAAACTGATAAGGTGTAATAACTTTTGAGGGAATGGGAGTAGGCAGAGTAGGCAGAGAAAAAAGTTTCTACAAAGAGAAGTTATGTTGTTATTGAACTGCATGACAGTAACCAGCATTCCTTTTTCCGTTAGTCTCTCTCCTTATTTACCTGTCTCATTCTGCTGGTTCTCTCATTAATGAGTGAAATAAAATGGATGCATGCTCACTGTTTGTCTGTACTGCTGATTTCCCATTCTGGAATTGGGGGAAGCCTTGTTATTCTCCATACCACAGTGATTGCATGCCAGCCCCACTGTTTCTCTGAGGGTTAGTTGTTTGTATTCTCTTGTGTTACCAGCTTCTATATTTTTTAGTTAATGAATAATTGCAAATAATGGTGATATGCTTAAAACATAAAGAGGTGGTTATTTATTGGCAAGGTATAGGTCCTATTATTTACCTTACACATCCTGTTCAATAAGTTATACATATACATATATATAGTATATGTGTATATATAGTCTATTTATACACACACACACAGAATATGTATATACTGAGACTAAAGCATGGTATTGTTCTGTAAGATTTTTTTGTTCTCCTGTTTTTTAAATGGGAGTTTAAAAATGCACAGTTATCTTCTTATCCTGTTTTTCATTTGCTTCTTATGCTGTTTTTCTTTTTCATGAGTATATGATGTATTGGGAAAGTTTGGATTATCATTTCTTCATGGATAACAAGATGGTGATGAGTCATCTCTGGACCTGAGGTGACAGGGAAAGATTATGGATTCTGAATACAAAATGGTGCTGTGATGTTACTTCCGGATAAAGTGGTTGGCTATTTGGGTTGTCTCCTAATAGGAGTGAAGTGAATTTCACTTGTTAGTTCTTTCATTCAGCAAATATTTATTAAATGCCTTCTATGTGATATAGATGCTATTCTAGTTTCTGGCATTATACCATCAGTTAAGGCTAGTATATTAATTGCTGTATCATATTCGATCTGAGTGTGTGTGAAGTTATATGTTAGTTAAGAAAGGTGCCTGTTGGCCGGGCGCGGTGGCTCAAGCCTGTAATCCCAGCACTTTGGGAGGCCGAGGCAGGTGGATCACAAGGTCAAGAGATCGAGACCATCCTGGTCAACATGGTGAAATCCTGTCTCTACTCAAAATACAAAAAATTAGCTGGGCATGGTGGCATGTGCCTGTAATCCCAGCTACTCGGGAGGCTGAGGCAGGAGAATTGCCTGAACCCAGGAGGCGGAGGTTGCGGTGAGCTGAGATCGCGCCATTGCACTCCAGCCTGGGTAACGAGCAAAAAAAACTCCGTCTAATAAAAAAAAAAAAGAAAGGTGCCTGTTATAGGTAGTAAAAGAGATAACATGCCATAGACTCCAGTACTTTCTGCTACCTCTGTATATTCCCTTCCTAAAGAATCTATGGGCCAAGAAGGGTATTATCCATGCCCCATCCATATCACAATCAAGTAAATTAGAGGTGGGCACCCGACCTAGGGCCAGCCAGTCTATTGATTTACTTGAGCAAATGAGAGAGATGAGAGATCCTCTCTCCCAGGAACTTAGATTGGACTTGGAAAAACTGGATTATACAACATGGTAGCTCTCTTGCTCACAGGAATGTTTTGCCCACTTATAAGTAAAACAGAAAGGTGTCTTCCGAGACTGAATTGGTAACTGAAAAGTGTTAATGGCAAAGTGAAATTTCCTGAACTCTTCTGTTCAGGTCTCTACATTTATCTTCTGACTTTTCTCTGATCCAATTATTTGAATTTTCCTTATATTCTGTGAGATTTTCTTGTAAACTTCAAATAAGTTTCACTATTTATGTTTTCTGTTATCTGCAAGCAAATAAATGATCCCTGATAAAATAATTTTCCAACATTATTCTTTTGTTTCAAGGCTGCAATGTGAAGTCCAGCCTTACTTATTAGGACCTTCTGTTCTCACCACTTTACTTTCAGCAGTATGTGACTGTTCAGGAATCCCCTCAATAAGTTATATGCTTTCATTGCATCTTAACTTTTGTTTGAAATGGTTATTTGTCCTGTCCGATTGGAGAGGTCATTTTCTCCTTTTTGTTTTTTAAGCTCTGCAGCAATCTGCATTTTCTCCTCCTTCCTTCTTCCTAATTTGAAGCAGAAAGAAAATATTTCCTTGTTCCTCATAGTATTTTTACATATTATAGCACTTACCAAGTCCTTTTTAATTGTTTTGCTAAATATATCTCTTTCAAGGATGTAATTGTTTTATTTATCTTTATCTGTTGTGTTTTGCATAGGGCCTAACCCATAGTAGGGATTAAGTAAAGCTTTGAGTGACTATTTCTTTAATCACTGAATTGATTAGCAATTACTTTATAATTAAATTTGAAATCAGTGAACCTTGTAAACTCACTTTAAATATGTCTCAAGAATTAAATAGCATTTTAAAAATAAAATTTTGTAGTATTTTGCCAAACCCTACTAATGCCATATGGATATTTCTAAAATGCTATTTTAATTTTGGCAAACTTTATCTCCACTATAAGTTTATCTTTGAATTCTCATACTGAAGGGAATGCCAAAGCTCAAATTATAAGCTATATTTGTTGAGTTTTGTAAGATTTCAGATACAAACTCACAAACTCCCACAAACTGTCACATGGTTTCTATTTTAGAATGTTTTGGCTGAAGTTTATTCAAAACAGCTTTGGGTTTAAATTAAATATAGAAAATTTGTGTTACAAAGTTTCATTTAGCATAGCTCTAGAAAGGCAACTATATTTAAAGATAATCTCATAGTCTGCAAGGTGACAGCCTTTTATGGAAAAAGGGTTATAAGCCTGCCTGTAACCTATTATAATTTAGAAACTACCATACTAAAAAGTTCAGGAAAAAAAAAACTGTTTATACAACTCATGTGGTTTGTACAGATATTAAGGTTAATTTACTTTAATATCCTATATCTTCTTTTTTTGCCCAAGTTTATTTAATTGTAATGCTATACTCTTTCAGGCTTTTACTAAAATAATAATCAAAACATGAGACTTAACACAAAATTTATCGTTACATCTTTTTGGATGGTAGTAAAGGGATCACACATTGAACTTCATTAAGTTAATTAATTTTTAATTTGTAGCTCTGAGGATGTGGAATATGCACATCTCTACTTTTTTCATTGTAAACTAGTCTTGGACTTGACCCAGCAATGTAGAAGAACACTAATGGAACAGCCGTTGACTACACTGAACATTCACCTGTTTATTAAGATAATGAAGGCACCTCTGTTGGTATGTGTCTTTATATTTTTGTTTTCTACTGTCTGTATAATTGGAAAAGCTATGTGTCTTATTTTAATATAGTAGATCATTTATACATAAAATTTATTAAGTTTTGATTTGCAGATGCATGTTCACTTAGATGAGTTAGTTATCTTTTGCCTTTTTTGGGTGTTTTTCTTTCATTTTGAGGGATTTAGGAATAATTCCTTATTAAAGGTAGAATAGGAGATAGACTATCCACTAAATGACATTTTAATGCCTTTACATATTATTGCATTGAAACCCAAATATAGAATTGTGTAAGTGAAACTATTCTGTGGTAGTAATAATGAACTCTGGGTTTTGGCGAGTACTCACAGATCACAAAGACCACGTCATGGTTAAGAAAAGACCTCTTTTATGAATGCTTTGATCACTGTTTTAAGAGTTGGTGGATATTAGAACCATAGGATTTCTGATGCTGCAGTTTTCTTACCATTAGCCTGAAAGAATGTTATAGAGACACTAGGTGATGGTGATCAGCAGACTTCTCTCTGAAAGGTTGAAGGATTGTGCTGAGCATGTGTAAAATCTTCAGTAGATCTTCTCATTCAGTATGTCTTTTTTAAAATATAAAAATCATGCACATGTATTTTAAGTAATCCAAACACTGCAGCAAAGTATGAAGGAAAAGTTTAAGTCACTTAATCCCTTCACTCAGAAATTAACTTTAGATGACCACCACACTTATCTTTGTACCCATGTGGATATGTAAAGATGGGGAATGAATGCTTTAATGCACATCTCATATTGTGTGTAGTACTTTATAGTAAGATGTCTAATCTTGGTTTATTAGAGGAAAAAGAAACTGATGTGAAACTACAGGAATTATGGAACTTTGATAAGTGCTTTTCATCAGTAGATGGCTCTTTAGGAATGTTATCTTAGGTGTTTAAAATGTTTATGGAAGACATTAGGAAATAAAAATAATTATTTTTAAAAACTTTGTGTTTCTATTTTAGATAGTATTGACTTAGATAGTAATACTTCATATGTTCATTTCCATCTCAGCTCCTCTTGCCCTTCTGATTAGTGTTCATTTATTCTTTTTATATTATCAGAGTCTATGGTATTTATATTCTGTTCTGTGACCATAACTCCCTCTTCTTCAAAAGCATTGCTTCTGCATTTAAATAGATTCAGAGCTCACCACCACAATTTTACAGGCTTTATTCCTTAGTTCTTTAGGTAACTTTTTTTCTGTGGTTGGATTTTGACTGCAAGAAATTTTTTTTTTAAAGAAAGCACTTTATAGGTCTTCTTTTCTCTCCTTTCATATTGAGACAATACCATCTGAATTTGTTTTTATCTTCCATTCTAGCATACAGCAGAGAGAAAGAGAGAGAAAGGATGGTTCACTATGTAGTTCTTCACTATTTCCCTCCAGCTTCACTTCCTTCTCTTCGAATAGTGGAGTATTATTAAGAATTCTGAGGATTTTATCTTTCACCATTGGGGGCAAGATTAGTACTTATACCTAGCTTTACTAAAAATCTGTTTTTTATTTGCTACAACAATCTGGCTTAAGTTGTGCCCTTTCCTAAAGTTTTTGCTCATGAATTTTCTTTTGCTATATTTCAAAACTTTTTTGTGTGTTTTTACATAGGTAATAAGGAGGAAGCTTCTCTGATCTTATTTCACTTTATAGTGCTTACTAGGAATTATGTAGTATTAGTTTTGATATTAAAAAACCGAAACTTTGGAAACTTCATAATGACTTCAATTAAGGGTGGTTTTACTTGGAAGGGTAACATGGCAAAAAATTAAGGGCATCATTTATATTGTATTCTATATGAACAACAGCCCCTTGAAATACATTTTATGAAATATAATGTGAATGGGACTTCCTGGAATTGTACAGTGCAGGTGACCCTGCCCTAACCACTGTTCACGCAAAGGAATATTAAATTGTCAATCAAAATCTGAAGCGCAGTTTGCTTCAACACTTTCACAGAGTAAGGCATAAGAATTTTATTTGTTTGAACTTTTTTTCCCCTAGACAGAGAACTGGGATACAGGATTCAGGCAGAGGCTCCAGAAGCTCGGGTAGACCCAGAAATAGGTAGGAATGACCAGTATGAAGCCAAGAAGGATCTGAAAGGCTGAATTGAAGATCAGTGCCAGGTTGGAAAGCTAAGGTGATAATTCAAACCTTGATATCAGCTTAGATATATGCTTGCAAGCATAAATCTCATTTGCTCATGATGAGTGATCCTTTTAATGTGCTGCTGAATTCAGTTTGGTAGCTTTTCTTGAGGATTTTTGCCTTAATATTCATTAGGGATATTGCTCATACTGCTCTGTAGTGTCTTTTTCTTGCGGTATCTTTGACTTTAGTATCAGGATAATGCTGGCCTTATAAAATGAGTTTGGAAATATTCTCACCTCTTCAAATTTTCAGAAGAGGTTAAGAAGCATTAATTCTTTAAATGTTTAGCTGGATTTTCCAGGGAAGCCATCTGGTCCTGGACTTCCTTTGTTGGGAGGTTTTTGTTACTGATTTAATTTTCTTACTAGTTCTAAATCTGTACAGATTTTCCATTTCTTTTTTTTTTCCCCATGAGATGGAGTCTCGCTCTGTAGCCCAGGCAGGAATGCAGTGGCACGGTCTCAGCTCACTGCAACCTCCACCTCCTGAGTCCCGGTTCAAGCAATTCTCCTACCTCAGCCTCTCAAGTAGCTGGGATTAAAGGCACGAGCCACCATGCCCAGCTTATTTTTGTATTTTTTAGTAGAGACGGGGTTTCACCATGTTGACCAGTCTGGTCTTGTACTCCTGACCTTGTGATCTGCCTGCCTTGGCCTCCCAAAGTGTTGGGATTACAGGCATGAGCCACCATGCTCTGCCCAGATTTTCCATTTCTTAATGATTCAGTCTTGGTAGGTTATATGTTTCTAAGAATTTATCCATTTCTTCTAAGTTATCAAATTTACTGGCATATAATTGTTCATAATAGTCTCTTGTAATGCTTTTTATTCTGATACCATTTTTGAAAGTAAACTTTTAAGTAATTTTAGTTATTTAATAGTAATACATGAATTGTAGAAAATATGGATATTTTTCTACATTGATAAACCATTGCAAGAGTGTGCCTGTCAGTATTGTATCTTCTCTTATACTAATTTCTATTTATATTACATATTTTATTTAGTTATAATTTTTATGATACTACCCTGTGGCTTTCTCTGCCTATCAGGGACATTTGTGATTATTTTGTTTTATATCAAATGGAATGGATTATAACTTCATAATTAGGCCAGGTACAGTGGCTCCCACTTGTAATCCTAGCACTTTGGGAGGCCGAGGTGGGTGGATTGCTTGAGGCCAGGAGTTTGAGACCAGCCTGAGCAAAATAGGAAGACCCTATCACTACAAAAACATCAACATTAGTTGGGCATGGTGGTGTCCACCTTTAGTCCCAGCTACTTGGGAGGCTTTGATGGTAGGAGTATCACCTGAATCTGGGGAAGTTGAGGCTGCAGTGAGCTGTGATCATGCCACTGTACTCCAGCCTGGGCAACAGAGTGAGACTCTATCTCAAAAAAAAATTCATAATTAGGAAACCCACAAGATTTTTGAAGAAGTATACAAACTTGTATGATTAGAGACAGAAATAGCACAAAATGATAAATGTACTTTATTCCTCCAAATTTTTAGGGTCAGGAAAAGGCTAAGAAATCTACTCAGCTACAATCACAGGCTCTTTTTTTTTTTTTTAAATGATGAGTTGGAGGACAGACCAGGGCCCAGAATTTGTAACCAAGAGCCTCAAGTTCAGGGAGCAGGACTGGGCCCCAATTAAGGAACTGGCAACATATGCCTCAGTAGACCTCAGAGTTGCTATAGACCGATGACTATCATGTGCCTCCATTTTCCCCCCTTCAGCTAGGAGCATATATAGTTATACTATGCATGTCCCATCACTGTCTGCTGAGTTTGTATTGGGGAAAATGATCTTTCTCTTTAGTTCACAGGTCTTCAAATTGAGAGGAATAGTTTTCAAGGAGCTATATGCAAGGGTCTTATCTGTACCTGGAACTGAGTGTAAATGATGTATTAAACTGTGCACAGATTTCATTTAAAGCTTGATGGGATGAGGCTTTAGGAGTCTGGGAGGGAGGTGTGTATTTTACACATGGAAAGGATTTGAGTTGTTGTAGCCAGGGGGCAGACTATGGCTACAGTAATCCCTCCCACCTGCAAAATAGGTTCACTTCAAGACTCACAAAGTCCAACAGTACCTCCCATCCCATAAGCTCCCCTTATCTTGTCACCCTATCACTGTGCCTGTGGAATGGTGGAGTCTGTGACTCCTCTACCTGAACCTGATTAGGCTTCTATAACTGCCTTGACCAACAGAATGAGACTGAGGTGATGATCTATGACTTCATATATCAATAATGGCTATATTTCACAAAATGTGATATGCCCTTGCCTTGCTCTCTTTATTTGCTCATTCTTGAAAACCCCATATTGTGTTGTTAGCCTAAGCAGCCTGAGAAGAAGCCCATGAGGAGGAGAATTGAGGACCCTAGACCACAGCCATGGCTGAGCTTAAAATAGCAACAGCTTGTTAGCCATGCGTATGAGCCATCTGTAAAGTAGAATCTTCAGCCCCCAGTTGAAATAGCCTACTAATGCCACATGAAGCAGAGATGAGCTTACACATATTTGAGCAAAGGAAATGATTCTTGTCATTTTAAGCTACCAGGTTTTAGGGAGCTTTGATACACAGTGATAGTTGCTCAAAGTGCACCCCTCAAGTGACCTCATTTGTTTCTGTGGCATTAACTACATGTATTCTCAAATCTGAATTTTCAGGTCACATGTTTATTTGGAGCTCCCACCCATGTATCTGACTGTTAATTAGATGTACCTCTGCTTAAGTACAATACATGTGACATTAAGGTATTGTCCTTCACCAACATTGGTTCTTTCTTAAATATTTGGTTATTTTACTGACCATTTATTTATGGCAGACATCTGGGGAAACATTCTTAATTCCTACATGTTCTTGCATGTAATTTTACATCTGAAATCTCTTTTGAAAGCTGACAGTGGTATTTTAAAAATATATGTATGATCATTAATTCATAAAATTCATAAATGGCTTCACTTTATTTACATCATAAAGCCCTGTTTTCTTGGTGGAACATTCATGGTTTTCAATGATCTGACCCCTTGCCACATTTCTAGCCTTACTGACTATTATTCCTTTTGCTTTATAATACTGAATTACTAATAGTTTTCTGAATACACGAGGAAAAAACCTGGTGTTTTTACTCCTTCAGGATATTCCACTCATCTAGGTTTTTGGCAGAAATTATTTTCTTGTGGTTTTAAGAACCAGTTTCCTGTTTCCTTGCTGGCTATTAGACAAAAGGTTGTTCTCATTTCCTACAGGCTGCTCTCAAGCCCTTGCCACATGGCCCCCTCACAAAATGCAGCTTGCTCCTTCAAAGCCAGTGGGAGAATCTTACTGGAGTGTGCTACAACAGACTCCTATGTAATGTCACCTAACAAAAGGAACGGCTACCCCACGGGTCCTGCTAACAGTCAGGAGGGGGTTACACAAGACTTGTTTACTGGGGGTAGGAATTTTGGGGGCTGTCTTAGAATTTTCTCTATCTATGGTAGACAAAATAACTTAAGTACTTAATAACTCAAGTTATTGAGTATATATGTATCTCTTTTTTTATTGCATTTTAGGTTTTGGGGTACATGTGCAGAATTTGCAAGATAGTTGCATAGGTACACACATGGCAGTGTGTTTTGTTCTTCTTCCCCTTCACCCACACCTGGCATTTCTCCCCAGGCTATCCCACCCGCACTGTCCCTCCCCTATTCCCCGCAATAGATCCCAGTGTGTAGTACTCCCTTCCCTGTGTCCATGGGTTCTCATTTTTCATCACCCGCCTATGAGTGAGAATATGCGGTATTTTATTTTCTGTTCTTGTGTCAGTTTGCTGAGAATGATGTTCTCCAGATTCATCCATGTCCCTGCAAAGGACACGAACTCATCGTTTTTGATGGCTGCATAATATTCCATGGTGTATATGTGCCACATTTACCCTGTCCAGTCTACCATTGATGGGCATTTGAGTTGGTTCCAGGTCTTTGCTATTGTAAACAGTGCTGCAATGAACATTCGTGTGCATGTGTCCTTTGGATATATACTCAGTAATGGGATTGCTGGGTCAAATGGAATTTCTATTTCTAAGGCCTTGAGGAATCGCCACTGTCTTCCACGATGGTTGAACTAATTTACACTCCT
>JAPYYA010004987.1:0-11230 GCA_028533165.1 Leontopithecus rosalia | reverse complement strand
AAAAATGCACCCCTGGGGAGTACTGAGGATTCTATTGTACATAATAGACACTTGGGGAATAGTCAATGGTCTATTTCATATGGTCACTCATTCAGAACCTCACTGAATAATACGCACCTGGGGAATAGTCAGGATTCTATTTCATATGACCAGTCATTGAAAGCCAAGCTGAATAATGCACACCTTGGGAATAGTCAGGTGTCTCTTTCATAGGGATACTGTTTCATAGCCTCAGTGAATAATGCACACCTGGGGAACTGTCAGAAGTCTATTTCATATGATCACTCAGTAGGAACCCTACGGAATAATAAACAACTGGGGAATAGTCAGGAGGCTATTTAATATGGTCAAACTTTCAGAGCCTCAGTGAATAATGCATACTGGGGAATACTTAGAACACTATTACATATGGCTGCTCATTCAGAGCTTCACTGAATAATGAACATTTGTAGAGTATTCAGAAGTCTATTTCATATAGGTACACATTCAGAGCCTCACTGAATAATATACACCTGAAAACGATTCTATTTCATAAAGCCACTGTTTCACATCCCAACCTAAAAACGCACTCCTGTGAGATTCAGGAGTCTCTTTCATATAGCCACTCATTCAGAGCCTCATTGAATAATACACATCTATGTAAAAGTCAGCAGTGTATTTCACATGGCCACTCATTCAGAGCCTCACTGAATAATACACACCTGGGGAATAATTTGGAGTCTATTTCTGATGGAGATTCATTCAGAGCCTCAGTGAATAACGCACAACTGTGGAATAGGCAGGAGTCTATTTCATTCGGACATTCATTCATAGCCTCAGTGGATAATACACACTTGGGGAATAGTCAAGAGTCTATTATTTATGGCCACTCTTTCAGCACTTTACTGAGCAATATCCACCTGGGGAATAGTCAGTACAGTTTCATATAAACACTCATTAAGAGCCTCACTGAATAATGCACACCTTTGGAATAGTCAGGAGTCTATTTCATATTTCCACTCATTCAGAGCCACACTGAATAATTCACGCCTGGGGAGTACTGAGGATTCTAATGCAAATGACCCCTCATTCAGAGCCTCAGTGAATAATACACACATGGGAAATATTCAAGGCTCTGTGTTATATGGCCACCCATTCAGAGCCTCAGTGAATGATACACGCCTGAGGAATAATCAGTTTCTTATTTCATATGACCTGTGATTCAAAGCCAAACTGAATAATCCACACCTTGGGAATAGACAGCTTTCTTTTTCATATGGACACTCTTTTAGAGCCTCAGTGAATAATACACACCAGGGGTATATTGACTAGGTTATTTCATATTGCCACTCATTCAGAGCCCTTTAAATAGTGCAAGTTGGGGAAGTGTCAGGAGTTTATTTACAGTGTTCTCTCATTCCGAGCCTCATTAAATAGTGCATACCTGGAAAATCTTGGAGTCTCCTTCACGTGGCCATGCCATTCATTCAGAGCATCAGTGAAGAATGCACACTTGTGGAGTAGCCATGTGTCTATTCTCTTTGGGGACACATTCAGGACATCAGAGAATAGTACACACCCGTGGTGTAGTCAAGAGTCTATTTCATACAGCCCCTCATTCAGAGCCCGTGTGAATGAAACACACCTGCAGAATAGTCAGGAGTGTATTTCATATTGAAACTCATTCAAAACCTCAGTGAATAATGCACACCTGGGGAATAGACAGGAGTGTATTTCCTATGGCCACTCATTCAGAGCCTCTCTGAATAATACACACGTGGGGTAGAGTCAGGAGTCTATTTCATATGGCCACACAATGAGAGCCCCAGGGAGTAGAGCAATCCTTGGAAATTGTCAGGAGTCTATTTTGTATGGCAACTCATACAGAACCTCAGTGAATAACACACACCTGGGGAATAGTCAGGAGTGTATTTCCATTGGCCACATATTCAGAAGGGAGACACTTTCATCTGGCCTGTCATGCAGAGCTTCACTGAACAGTGCACTCCTGTGGAGTAGGCAGCAGCCTAATTGAAATGTCCATTTATGCAGAGCCTCTCTGAGTAATAAGCTCCTTTCGGATATTCAGGAATCTCTTTAATATGGCCACTTGGAGCCTCACTGAATGGTACACACCTGTGGAAATGTCAAGAGTCTATTTCATATTGCCACTCATTGGGAGCCTCAGGGAATAATGCACACCTGGGGAGTACTGAGGATTCTATAGTTAATGGTAAACACTTGGGGAATAGTCAATGGTCTATTTTATATAGTCACTCACTGAATGATACACACCTATGGAATAGTCAGAATTCTATTCATATGACCAGTCATTGAGAGCCAAGCTAAATAATGCACACCTTAGGAATAGTCAGCTGTCTCTTTCATAGGGACACTGTTTCATAGCCTCAGTGAATAATGCACACCTGGGGAATAGTCAGGAGTCTGTTGAACATGACCACTCATTATGAACCTCAGTGAATAATGCAGGCCCTTGGAGTACTGAGGAGACTAATTTATTTCACCCCTGATTGTGAGAATCCCTGAATAATGCACATATGGGAACAGTCTGAAGTCTAATTTATATGGTCACTCAGTAGGAACCACACAAAATAATACACAAATGGGGAATAGTCAGGAGTCTATTTTATATTTCCACTCAGACAATCAGTGAATAATGCAGACTTGGGGAACACTCAGGAGTCTATTTCACATGGCCAATAATTCAGAGCCACAGTGAATAATGCACACCATTGTAATAGTCAGGAGCTTCTTTCATATGGCCATTCATTCAGTGCCTCACTGAATGATACACACCTGGGGAATTGTCAGGAATCTATTCCATACTACCACTCATTCAGAGCCTCATTGAATAATACACAATGGGCAAGAATAGGGAGTCTATTTTACATGGCCTCACATTCAGAACTTCAGTGAATAATAAACCCCTATGGAGTAGTCAGGATGCCGTTTAAGATAGCCACTAATTCTGTGTCTCCCTGAATGATACACACCTGGGTGATAGAAGTCTATTTCCTCTGACCTCTCATTCTGGGTCTCACTAAATAATACACACTTGGGGGAGTGTCAGGAGTCTATTTGGTATGGACATTCATACAGAACATCTTTGAATAATGGACACATGGAGAATAATTAGGAGTCTATGTCATATGGCTACTCATTCATACAATCAGTGAATAATGCACACATGTGTAGTAATAAGGAGTCTGTTTAATATGGCCACTCTTTCACAGCCTCACTGAATATTGCACACTTGTGTTATAGTCTGGAGTTTATTTCTTATGTCCTCTCATTCAGAGCCTCACTGAATAATGCACAAGAGGTAAAAGGAGACTATTTTATATAAAAACTCATTGAGAACCTCACTGTATATTACATACCTGGGGAATTGTCAGGAGTCTATTTCATATGTCCACTCTTTCACAGCCTCACGGAATAATGCACACCTGTGGAATAGTCAGATATCTCTTTCATATGGCCACTCATTGAGAGCCTCACTAAATGTACACACCTGGGGAAATAGTCAGGAGTATGTTTTATCCCCTCATTCAGAGTCTCTCTGAATAATGCACACCCGTGGAATAGTCAGGAGTCTTTTTCATGTGGCCTCTCATTCGGAGTGTCACTGAATAATGTGGAGTAGTTAGGAGTCTATCTCATGTAGCCACATATTCAGAGCCTCAGTGAATCATACACACCTTTCGGATAGGAAGGAATCTTACTAATAGTAAGATTCTGAGCCTCACTGATTAATAACACCTGGGGAATAATTTGGAGGGTATTTCCAATGGATTCATTCAGAGCCTCAGAAAATAATGCACAACTGTGGAGTAGCCAGGAGTTTATTTCATTTGGACACTCATTCAGAGCCTCAGTGGATAATACACTCTTGGGGAATAGTCACGAGTCCATTGTATATGGCCACTCTTTCAGCACCTGACTGAGTGACACACACCTGGGGAATAGTCAGTTTAGTTTCATATGAACACTCATTGAGAGCCTCACTGAATAATGCACACCTGTGGAATAGTCAGGAGTCTATTTCATATTTCCACTCATTCAGAGCCACACTGAATAATGCACCCCTGGGGAGTACTTAGGATTCTATTGCAAATGACCCCTCATTCAAAGCCTCAGTGAATAATACACACATGAAGAATATTCAAGGCTCTCTATCATATGGCCACTCATTCAGAGCTGCAGTGAATAATACACGACCGGGAAATAATCAATTTCTTATTCCATATAACCTGTGATTCAAAGCCAAACTGAATAATGCACACCTTGGGAATAGACAGGTTTCTATTTCATATGGACACTCTTTTAGAGCCTCAGTGAATAATATACACCAGGGGAAGGTTGAATACGTTATTTCATATTGCCACTCACTCAGATCCCTTTGAATTGTGCAAGTTTTTGGAATTGTCAGGAGTTTATTTACAGTGTACTCTCATTCAGAGCCTCATTGAATAATGCATACATAAAAAAATCTTGATATCTCTTTCACATGGCCATTTATTCAGAGCAGTAGTGAAGAATGCACACTTGTGGAGTAGCCATGTGTCTATTTTCTTTGGGGACGCATTCAGGACATCAGTGAATAATGCACACCCGTGGTGTAATCAGGAGTCTATTTCATACGGCCCCTTATTAGGAGCCCGTGTGAATAAAACACACCTGGAGAATAGTTAGAATTCTATTTCATAGTGATACTCATTCAGAGCCTCAGTGAATAATGCACAGCTGGGGAAGTGACAGGAGTGTATTTCATATGGAAACTCATTCAGAGCCTCTCTGAATAATGGACACGTGGGGTAGAGTCAGGAGACTATTTCATATGGCCACTCAGTGAGAGCCTCAGGGAGTAGAGCCCTCCTGGGGAATTGTCAAAAGTCTATTTTGTATGGGAACTCATACAGAACCTCAGTGAATAACACACACCTAGGGAACTGTCAGAAGACAATTTCATCTGACCTCTCATGCAGAGCTTCACAGAATAATGTACTCCTGTGGAGTAGTCACCCGCCTAATTGAAATAGCCATTCATTCAGAGCCTCTCTGAGTAATAAACTCCTGGATATCAGGAATCTCTTTAATATGGCCACTCAGAACCTCACTGAATGGTACACACTTGTGGAATAGTCATACAGCCACAAATTCAGAATCTCATGAAGTAATGCACACCGGTGGATAAGTGAGGATTCTCTTTCATAGGGCCACTCACTCAGAGCCTCACAGAATAATACACACTTGTGGAAATGTCAAGGGTCTATTTCATATTGCCACTCATTCAGAGCCTCAGGGAATAATGCACACCTGGGGAGTACTGAGGATTCTAGAGTAAATAATAGACACTTGGGGAATAGTCAATGGTCTATTTTCTATGGTCACTCATTCAGAGCCTCACTGAATGATACACACCTGGGGAATAGTCAGGATTCTATTTGTGTGACCAGTCATTGAGAGCCAAGCTGAATAATGCACACCTTGGGAATTGTCAGGTGTCTCTTTCATAGGGACACTGTTTCAGAGCCTCAGTGAATAATGCCCATCTGTGGAGTACTGAGGAGACTAATTCATACCACCCCCAATTCTGAGACTCCATGTACAATGCACACATGGGAAGAGTCAGAAGTCTAGTTCATATGGTCACTCAGTAGAAATCCCATGGAATAAAACACAACTGGGGAATAGTCAGGAGTCTATTTCACATGTCCAATAATTCAGAGCTACAGTGAATAATGCACACCAGGGTAATAGTCAGGAGCCTCATTCATATGGCCACCCATTCAGTGGCTCACCGAATGACACACACCTTTGGAATCGTCAGGATTCTATTCCATACTCCCACTCATTCAGTGCCTTATTGAATAATACACAATGGGCAAGAATCAGGAGTCTATTTTATATGGCCTCTCATTCAGAGCTTCAGTGAATAATGAACCCCTGTGGAGTAGTCAGGAGCTGTTTAAGTTAGCCACGAATTAAATGCCTCCCTGAATGATACACACCTCGTGATAGTCAGGAGTCTCTTTTCTATGACCTCTCATTCTGGGCCTTACTGAATAATACACACCTGGGGGAGTGTCAGGAGTCTATATGGTATGGACACTCATACAGAACCTCTTTGAATAATGCACACATGGAGAATAATTAGGAGTCTATGTCATATGGCTGCTCATTCAGACAATCGGTGAATAACTCCCACATGTGGAGTAATAAGAAGTCTGTTTCATATGGCCACTCTTTCACAGCCTCACTGAGTATTACACACTTGTGATATAGTCTGGAGTCTATTTCTTATGGTCACTTCTTTAGAGCCTCACTGAATAATGCACACCAGGTAAAAGGAGACTATTTCATTTGGAAATTCATTCAGAACCTCACTGAATGTTACATATCTGGGGAATTGTCAGGGGTCTATTTCATACGCCCACTCTTTCACAGCCTCGTGGAATAATGCATACCTGCGGAGTAGTCAGAAGTCTCTTTCATATGGCCACTCATTGAGAGCCTCACTAAATATACACACCTGTGGAAATAGAATTCTGTTTTATCCCTTTGTTCAGATTCTCAGTGAATAATGAACACCTGTGGAATAGTCAGGATTCTTTTTCAAGTGGCCTCTCATTCGGGTCACTGAATAATGTGGGGTAGTCAGGAGTGTATTTTATGTAGCCACATATTTAGAGCCTCAGTGAATAATACACATCTGTGAAATAGTAAAGAATCTAATTAATTTGGCCACTTATTCTGAGCCTCACTCAATAATACACACCTGGAGAATAATTTGGAGTCTGTTTCCGATGGACATTCATTCAGAGCCTCAGTGAAGAATGCGCACCTGTGGAGTATCCAGGAGTCTATTTCATTGGGACACTCATTCAAAGCCTCAGTATATAATATGCACCTATGGAATAGTCAGGACTCTATTTCTTATGGCCACTCATTTAGAGCCTCAGTGAATAACACACAGTTGGGGAATAGTCAAGAGTCTATTTTATATGGCCACTCTTTCAGCGCCTCACTGAGTGATACACACCTGGGGAATTGTCAGGACAGTTTCATATGAACACTCATTGAGCGCCTCACTGAATAATGCACACCTGTGGAGTAGTCAGAAATCTATTTCATTTGGTCACTCTTTCAGGTCCTCAGTGAGTAATACATACCTGGAGAACAGTGAGTAGTCTGTTTCATGTGGCTACTAATTCAGAGCCTCATGGAATAGTGCAAACCTGCAGAATTTTCAAGAGTCCATTTGGAATGGCAATGCATTCAGACACACCTAGGAAATAGTGAGGAATCTATTCCAAATGGCCACATACTCAGAGCCTCAGTGAATACTGCACACCCGGGAATGATCAGAAGTCTATTGCTTATGCCCATTCATTCAGCCCCTCAGTGAATAACGCACGTCTGTCGAGTACTGAGGGGTCTGTTTCATATGGCCACTCATTTGGAGCCTCACTGAATAGTACACACCTGGGAAAATATCAGGAGTGTATTTCACATAGCCACTCATTCAGAGGCTCAGGGAATAATTCACACCTGTTGAGTACTCAGGAGTTTTCTTCATATGGTGAGTCATTCAGAGCCTCACTGAATGATACACATCTTGGGAATAGTCAGGATTCTGTTTAATATGACCACTCATTTTAAGCCTCAGTGAATAATGCATGTCTGTGGAGTACTGAGTGGACTAATTTATATCACCCCCCATTCTGTGACTCCTGAATGACACACACCTGTGGAATAATCAGAAATCTATTTCATATGGCCACTTCTTAGGAACCCCAAGAAATAATACACAACTGGGGAAGAGTCAGGAGTCTATTTCATATGGCCAAGCAGAAAATCAGTGAATTATGCACACATGACGAATACTCAGAGAATATTAGGAGTCTATTTCATATGGCCACTCAGAGAATATTAGGAGTCTATTTCATATGACCACTCAGAACCTTAGTGAATAATGCACACCACGGCAATAGTCAGGAGCCTCTTTCATATGACCACAGATTCAGTATCTCACTGAATGATGCAGACCTGGGGAACTGTCAGGTTTCTATTTCATATGACCGCTCATTCAGAGCCTTACTGAATAATGCACAATGTGGCAATAGTCAGTTGTCTATTTCATATGGCCTCTCATTCAGTGCTTCAGTGAATAATGAACACCTGTGGAGTAGTCAGGACCCTATTGAACATAGCCACAAATTAAGCACCTCCCTGAATGATACACACCTGGGTGATAATCAGGAGTCTATTTGATATGGACACTCATGCAGAACCTCTTTGACTAATGCACATATGGGGAATAATTACTAGTCTATTGCATTTGGTGATTCATTTAGAGAATCAATGAGCAATGCACACCTGTAAAGTAAAATGGAGTCTATTTCATATGGCCACTGTTTCTGTGTTTCACTGAAAAATTTATATATCTGGAATAGTCAGGAATCTTTTTCATATGGCCACTTGTTCAGGGCCTCAGTGAATAATACACCCTTGGGAAATAGTCAAGAGTCAACTTCAAATGGATAAATATTTAGAGACTCTGTTAATAATGCACACCTGGGGAATAGTCAGGAGCCTCTTTCTTATGCCCACTTATTTAGAGTCTCATTCAATAATACACAACTGGGGAAGAGTTAAGAGTCTACTTTATATAGCCACTCATTTACAGCCTCAGTGAATAATGCACACCTGAGAAAAAGACACTAGTCTATTTTGTATGGCACAAAATCAAAGCCTAAGTGAGTAATGCACAACTTTGGAATAGTGAGGAGTCTATTCCATATGCCCACTTTATCAAAGTCTCAGTCAATAATACGCACCTGAGAAATAGTCAGGAATCTGTTTCATATGGTCACTAACTCAAAGCCTCATTAAATAATACACACCTGTGGAATACTCAGGGGGGTATTTTATATGGCCAAACTTTCAGAGCCTCAGTGAATAATGTATACCGATGAATACTCAGAACACTATTACATATGGCCTCTCATTCAGAGCTTCACTGAATAATGAACACCTGAAGAGTAGTCAGAAGTCTATTTCATATAGCTACACATTCAGAGACTCACTGAATAATACATACCCGTGGAACGTCAGGATTCTATTTCATAAAGCCACTATTTCAGAGCCCAACCTAAAAATGCATTTCTGGGATTATTCAGGAGTCTCTTTCCTATGGCTACTCATTCAGAACCTCATTGAATAATACACATCTATGGTAAAGTCAGGAGTGTATTTCTCATGGTCACCCATTCAGAGCCTCAGTGAATCATAAATACCTGGGGAATACTCAGGAGTCTATTTCATATAGCCACTCATTCAGAGACTCATGGAATAATGCACACCTGCAAAATAGTCTGGAGTCTTTTTGAGATAATGGTTCATTCAGTGCCTCAGTGGAAAATGCACACCTGAGGAATAGCCAGGAGGCTATTATATGTAGCCATTCATCCATACCCTTAGTAAGTAATACACACCTGGGGAATAGTCAGGAGTCTATTTCATGTATCCACTTCTTCAGAAACTCACTGAATGATACACACCTGGGGAATAGTCAGAGTCTATGTCATAGTGCCACTCAATCAGAGCATTACTGAATAATGCACACCTAGGAAATAGGATTCTATTTCATATGACCATTGGTTAAAAGCCTCATTGAATAATGCACACCTGGACAATAATCAGAAGGCTATGTCATATGAACACTCATTCAGAGCCTCAGTGAATAATGCACACCTGTGGAGTAGCCAGGAATATATTTCATACAGCCACTCATTAAGAGCCTCAGTAAATAATACACAGCTTTGGAATAATTAGAATTGCCTTTTATATGGCCACTCACCCATTGCCTCAATGAATAATGCTCAAATGGACAGTACTCAGAAGTCTATTTCATATAGCCACTCATTCAGAAATTCACTGAATAATACAAACATGGGGGAGAGTCAGCATCCTATTTCATATGACTCCTCATGCAGAGCCTCACTGAGTAATACAGACCTGGGGAAGAGTTAGGAGTCTACTTTCTATAGCCACTCCTCTACAGCCTCCGTGAATAATGCACACCTGGGGAATAGACACTAGTCTATTTCATATGGCCACAAAATCAAAGCCTGAGTGAGTAATGCACAACTTTGGAAGAGTCAGTCGTCTATTCCACATGCCCACTTATTCAGAGTTCCAGTCAATAAGAGACACCAGGGAATAGTCAGGAGTCTATTTCATATGGTCACTAACTCAATGCCTCATTAAATAATACACACCTGTGGTGTAGTCAGGAGCCAATTTTTATGGCCAAACTTTCAGAGCCTCAGTGAATAATGCATACCTGGGGAATAGTGAGAACGCTATTACATATGGCCTCTCATTCAGAGCTTCACTGAATAAGAAACACCTGTAGAGTAGCCAGATGTCTATTTCATATAGCCAAACATTCAGAGCCTCACTGAATAATATACTCCTGGGGGAAAGTCAGGATTATATTTCGTATGGCTACTCATTCAGAGCCCAACCTTAAAATGCAGGCCTGGGGAGTATTCAGGAGTCTCTTTCATATGGCCACTCATTCAGAGCCTCACTGAATAATACACACCTATGGAAAAGTCAGGAGTGTATTTCACATGACCACTCATTCAGAGCCTCAGTAAAGAATCATATACCTGGCGAATACTCAGGAGTTTCTTTCATATGGCCACTTATTCAGAGACTCACTGAATAATGCACACCTGGGGAATAGTCTGGAGTCTATTTGATATGACTGTTCACCCAGTTCCTCAGTGGAAAATGCACACCTGAGGAATAGTCAAGTGGCTATAGTCAGGAGTCTATTTCATATGGCCTCTCATTCAGAGCTTCAGTGAATAATGGACACCTGTGGAGTACTGAGGACCATATTTAATATACCCACAAATTAAGCACCTTCCTGAATGATACAAACCTGAGTGATAGTCAGAAGTTTATTTGATATGGGCACTCATACAGAACCTCTTTGAATAATGCACATGTGTGGAATAATCACTAGTCTATTTCATATGGTGATTCATTTAGAGAATCAATGAATAACGCACACCTGTGGAGTAAAATGGAGTCTATCTTATATGGCCACTCTTTCACTGTTTCTGTGAGATATATATATATATATATATATATATATATATATATATATATCTGAAATAGTCAGGAATCTCTTTGATATAGCCACACGTTCAGG